>JABASP010001537.1:0-28255 GCA_019776565.1 Sminthurinus signatus | reverse complement strand
GGCGTTAAGGAGTGTCATGATAATCATTGTTGTAGGCTCAAGTGCTTTGATTCTAGCTTTTAGCTCTAGCTTTACTTTGTACTCGGAGCTCAAGTCAGTCAGATTCAGATTCGGATTCGGATTCGGAATCGGAGGCAAAGTCGAATTTAGGGAAATAAAAACGATGGGTACACATGAAATAAAATGGGAGTTGGTAGATTTCTAGAAGCAATTTGTTCCCCAGGGACTACAAATACAATGAGCATGAACATGAACATGAACTGGAGAATATGGACTTGGAGCATGGAGTAGTCTGAACTACAGTATGTACAATGTTTGGATGAAATAAAAGTTAAATTTGTTTCCACTAATGTGTTGTACTGGAGACACGATTAAAAGTAGAGCAAACATAAAGATAAAGAGAAAACAAGAGAGAGAAAGAGATAGAAGCAGAAACGGAAACCTCAACCACCATCACAACAACACAAAACAATGTAAAACAAAACGAAAACAACAACAGAATTCACACTCGCGGATCCCTTCTACTAAAATACTAGTTGTACTGGAAGCACAAGTTGCTAACCAGAACATTTTGGTCGGCCATCCAAAGTGAACTCCGGGTTCTAAAACTGTACAATATGTTGCACTCATAAAGGTGTAATGACACAAATGTTCATGGACAGTGGTGATGGTGATGGTGGAGACTGGAGACACAATCAGTACAGTTGTGATGATCATGTTGATGATAATGACGACTAACTGACTGAGTTTAGTCGCAAATGTAGATAGTAGATACATGTATAAAATATAAATAAAAGTGTGTTCCACTACTCTAGTGTTCCAGCTTTTTAAACAAAGGGTTTCAATGACTCTTGTCGATAGTCGATACATTCGTGTACATTGTACACTGTACAGTACAGAACAAAATTTACACATAGAAACATACCCACATGTGTGTAGACTGTAGACCAGGGCTGTGGAGAAGAGAAAAGTGCGCTTCATTTGGTTGGTGACTACCTCAGCTTTGAGTTCCAGCTCCAGTTCCAGTTGAAGTCAGTCAGTCAGAAATTCAGCTGGTCCTTGTTTTTGTAAAATAAAATGCTATAGGTGACGGGGTAATTAAATTATTATTCTCCGATTGCGTGCTCCACACATATCGTCCTCTCTCTCTCTCTCTCTCTCTCTCTCTCTTCTGTGTAACGTGTAAGTTGTAGTTTTGAGTGGAGAGTGGAGACTGTAGACTGTAGACAAGTGGAGACAACTGTAGCGTGCTCCCAACTCCTATAGCTCAGCTTTCTGCCTTCTGTCCCTCTCCACATTCACAAAATTCACAATCCACTCGACATACATACATGTATACATACAATGCAATTACAATGGTCTCTCTCTCCCCTTGTTTTATTTTATGTCTTTGTGTCTACACTTATTCACATGTAGAATGTGCACGTACATATGTATCGTATGCGTGTGTACTTGTCGTACAGTTTGTGATCATGTATTATGCACATGAAATGTGTATTTGAGTGTGTTTGTGTGTGTGTGTGTGTGTGTGTGTGTAGCCCTTGAGGTTGCTGGACTAAAGTTGACTCGACTTGAGTTGTGTTGGAACAATTCCGAGGATTTATAGCGAGAGGATTTTGATTCAATAAGCGTGATTCCGAGTGAAAAGTCAAATGGCTCTACTTAGCCCTCACTTAGTTTTGTCGGGAACAAATTCATTTCATTTTCTCCACATCCAGATTTGAGACTCTAGATTCTAGATCATAGATTTTAGATTCGAGATTGTAGACTGTACAGCCTACAGGCTACAATCCACATCCACATGGACATTTTACATGTACATTTACATCCAAATCGTCACATGGACACATTGGAATTCCAATTATTTGATGGTAATGGGAATGGTACTGCTAAGAGACTGACGTGAGTTTCCGTTTGTAAGGAATTCAAAAACGTCCGTTTTTTCCTTATACTATCAAGAACCAAGAACCAAGAATCAGGAATCAAGAATTAATTCCTCTGTGATTTCCTCAAGTTTTGTGGATTTTATGTATTTTATTGTGTGATTGTTTATATGTGTGTGTTGTGTGTGTGATGACTGTTATTATGATGATGACTGTGAAGTCAATTTGGATTTGGATTTAGAGAGGAGGAGAAACTGTGTGGGGAATCTAGAATCTAGAATCTAGAATCTAGCATCTAGATAATAGTAAATAGTAAATAGTAATACCATAATAATAACATGAACGACTCCAGTGTGCCAGTCCACTGGAAAGAAAGGGAATGAAATAGGAAGGAATGATAAAAAAATGATAATAGTTGGCAGTTAGCATAACGAAGGGGATATTTAATAAAGAAGGAATAAAACTGTCTAGCATTTAGTATTTATTACGGGTGTATAATAATCATCATCATCATAATGTTGATGCAGTGTGTAATGTGTAAATGCTGGTAAATGTTATGGTTAGAAATTAAAAAAAAATGCGAGAAATATTTTATGAATGAGAATCCCAAATATGATTAAATGTCTGTATGCATTCATAAGTATATTATATGGATAATGGAATGGATAATAATGCTACCAATGAAGATGATAGTGATGAAGGAGTTTTCACTGGTATGAAAAAGGTGAGAAAATAATTCTTTAGATTTGATGCCGTGATAATTTCTGGAACTTTAAGGCTCCTTCATTATCTACATGTATTATGTATTATTTACAATGGTATTTGGTATTTTGTATTTTGTACCTTTTCTTTTGTTTTCCGATTTTTTTCGTCTGGACTCTGGAGCAAGGGAAATCAAAAAAAGTATTTCAATGTTCAAAGTTCAAAGGAGTAGTGTAAGATGTAAGAGTAAAGTACGAGATTACACACAACACACAACACAAAAGACACAAAGTATTTTTCCCTAATATTTTATTTCTATGTAAAAGTCTCAGTCTCCTCCTCGACCTGTTTACTGTACACTGTACAGAGAATACACTTACACACCAAATAATATTTAATACGTTTGAGTTTCAATTCCAGTTGCAACTCTTCAAACTGAAAGTTACTCCAGACGAGCCGTGTGTGTTTGTGTTTGTGTTTGTGTGAGAGTCAGAGACAGAGACAGGAGAGTTGGGCTAAATAGTCTAAATAGTAGGGTTCAGGATGAGAGAATCAAGTGAATGTACATTTTTCTGTTATTATGTCCGTTTTCATTTAATATGTTCCTATCACGTAGATCCTTTTTCTGTGTCTGACTGTCTCCATCTCCAATCTCCATTCTCCAATCTCCAATCTTCATCGTCATCATCATAATCATCAGTGAATGAAATGAGTTGTACAGTCTATGTATTTATCATTAAGTTTTAACTTTTCTTCTTCTTGTTTAGTTGTTGGAAAAATATCGGTCCTGTTTTTCATGCCGGTTCTTTCTACATTCTACATTCTACATTCTATAAAACTCAACTTTTTGTCTCAAAAACTACAATCGGTATAAAGTATACGATATATGAATATAAAATGATGACTGTATGTAATACACTATTACTACATGTCTTTTTGGAACTGAAACTGGTAACTGAAAGTTTCAGTCTGGTTCTTTTCTCTGTTATCTTTTTCCTTTTCCAATGGAATGGCATTCACATTTTTTACATTTGCATGTCCGTTGCGTGTCCTCACGACACCATCACTCATACAATAATACGAAATTAAATATAAGATACATGTGGATAATAAATACGGTAACTTTTACAAACAGTCAGGTATTATCTATTATCACATATCAAAGTTTGGTTTCTCTTTCTGTTACTGCTTACTGTTTGCTTGAATATGTCAAGTGCTTAAGTATCAAGTATTAACGTTGTTATGACATGGCATGGCATCGCAAGTATGTAATGTGTAATGTGTAATATGTAGGTGGTAGTTTTATATTCTAATTCTCCGTTTAATAATGAGAAGACGCCGTGAATTTCTTTTTTTAAGCAAAATGGATGTGGAAGATGGCTGATGGCGGATGGCGGCCCGCACTTTCAATACACATGATACATTATGCATGTTTTCCTCTTCCTTTTATCTTTTCTTGTACCAAATTTTCACTTAAAAGAATTGCGTATAGATACGTTATGTTTTCCTCTGCATACCTTCAAATAATAACTTTAATCTTGACGCAAGAATAAAATCAATAGATTCCTTTAAAAATGAACTGATGAAGCTAGGAAATGAATAAAGAAGATTGGATTTTAGTAATAAACTTGTCGTGTAATATTCACTAATTCTGAGCTGAGAGTTCATCAGCATCATCATCGTCACCGTCTTTATTGAATCTTGAAGTATCTCCGTCTAAATCAATTGAGCATTGAGCACACACATGGATAAATTTGGAAATGGAACTAGATGAAAAAAAGATAAAAGATAGATGGAAAAAGATGCTGGATTGAAGAATTAGAGAATATTCCTTTTAAATGTCTCTGCTGAAGAAGTTGCTTTTGATTCTTCTTGTTCTTCTTGTTCTTTTGATTTAAGATTCATTTTCACTTTTCCATGCATAAGGATAGTGCGTATATCATCAGCAGTCTACGTCTCATACTTATATACTTATACTTGTAAAACATAAAATGAATGTGTCTAATAGTTGATTCTGCCTGCCTGACTATTCCTTCTCTCTTCTGTCTTGTGTCTTGTGTTCAAGATTGAATTCCGGGAGGATTTCTCTTTCTCTATTTCTCTCGTGATCATCTGTGCTCGAGGAAATTGTTTTGAAGTCGTAAGAAGTAGGAGATGAGCAAGAAAAGTCGAGTAGTCGCCAGACTTTTTGCTTTTGCTACAACAGTTACACATACAAAAACACAATGTATAGATGTATATTGTACAAGTAAAAGAAAAAGAAAGAGGCAGAGGAAAAAAGGCAAAGCTCAATTCTTTTGACTGTTTCCTATCTATAAGTATGTACACTGCACAGTGTATACTTTATACTTTATACACGACGTATGCATTATGTATACTACTTTTATATATATTATGTATTAAAAGTGTTTTTTATCTCATCTCCGACTGCGTTTTGTCTTACTCAACTCTCCAGTTTACTCACTCACTCACTCGCTCACTCAGTCAGTCTCCATGAAAAAGTCTACATAGAAAATCCAGAATCCGTTTTGTATTATCATCATTATTATTTTTCTTGACTTTTGTTGTTTGCTCTGGTTTGGTCCGTTGTGTAGTCATGTGTAAAGTGTAGAGTGTAGAATGTAGAGTACAGATACAGATATTACACATATACCATACGCACATGTATATTATATTATGTAGACTCGGCTTTTTATTTGAAGAGGGTGGGTAAAACATGGCAGACGTAAAAATAAAAATCACAGAAGAATAAAAAAATATATATGTGGTGATGAGGAAAGGGTCGACTTGGACTCAAAGTAGTAGTAGCAGTAGTAGTAGAAGAAGTTGAAGGAGGATGAAGAAAAGAAAAGACCACTATTCTCACTCTATGTGGTTCAATGTTCAATGTTCAATGTTGAAATTCTATAGAATATAGACTTGTATCATAATGTATTATGTATCTAGTATCCACAGAACGTTACTATGTTTATATAAAATTACGCCTCCTCAATACTCAATCCTAAACACTGAATACCGAATTGTAACAATAATGTAGTAATAATATAATGTGATGTGATGGTGAAGCCACATTAAGAAATGAAAAATAAGGACGAGAAATATACAAATACAAATGAAATAAACCGAAATGAAATGAAATAAAAAAGAACGCCAAAGAAACAATACCGGCAACTTTTTCTTTCCCTCTTTTCAGTCCAGCTTCTTCTTTCTCCTTTTATTTGTACATAGTACATAGGCGTAGATGCAGTAGATATGTACATGTACAATGTACATGTCCTTTCTTTTCTTGTCGTTCACGGCTTAGACAAATGATATGGAATTTGTATTCGGAAATTACTTACATGAGTAAAGAGTAAAGAGTGCGTAGAAAAAAATAACTGACGGTACATATAGATTGTACATTGTACATTGTACATGTTACATGTTGTATTATATTATGTAGCTACAAGTATTTTTGTATCATTGTATAATTGGAAGAAGAATTCACACAAGTCAGAAAAAAAATAAGAAGTTACCACTCACCTCAATTTTTAACAAGGAAAAGAGGAACAGAAAAACAAGAGGAATTTCGAGTCGAGTCGATAGATGAAAGGTGAAGGAAGAATGGATGAAATAAAATAGTTTCTTCATTCGGGCTTCTTTTTCCTTTTCCTTTTCTATTTTCCATTCTCCATTTACCATTTACATCCTTTGATTTGTACTCTTTTATTTGTATGTGTACTGTGTAATGTGTTGTGCGTACAAAGTACAAATGTAGTTTGGAATCTGGAACTCTGTACACTGTACAATGTAGGATGAGATGATAGAAATGCTGATTTATCTCGATTAAGCATAAATGAGGAGTTGAATAAATTTCACAAGTGATAAGTTCTAAAGTATAAAGTTTTTCTTCTTTTTCTTCTTCTTCTTCTTGTTCTTCTTCTCTTGAAATCAAAATGATGATAAAGTTTTACTTTTGTTTCTGTTTTTGTTTTTGGCTTGTACTCTTTCTTATGCTTGACTAGCCACTTGTATTGAAATCATTACAGTAAATAATAAACGAGCTAAATACAGACAAAACACAAAACATGGAGCATGGAGCATAGCTTATGTTACAGTGATAATGATAATAATTAGGATGATGTTTGAATACTTTTACGTGTTTTTTTGTAGATATTTTCCCTCACTACTAAAACGGAGTCAGAATGATTTGTAATGTACAATTTGTATTCCATCATTTTCCATTTTCCATGTGGAGGAAACGGATGGTCACACCAAGTTACAAGACAATCTCTCTCAAGTCTCAACTCTCAATGCAAATGCACGGATAGAAATTCACGATCAAACAACAGTCAACTTGACTCTTGTCTTGCCTTGTCTTTTGGTCGTCTTCTCTAGAGAACTCAGAGTTTTTAGCTTGGTTTGGTCTGGCTTTGCTTTGGCCTTTTGATTTTGATTTCAAATGAAAAGGAAAAGATGTAAAAAAGTCTTTTCATTCAAAAACTTTTCCTCCATCTCATCGTGATGTTTCACATTTCTTTCTTTCTTACCCACAAACCAACCAACCAGCCAGTCAGCTATCCTGACAACCATCTTGAACTTGGCTTGTCTTCAATTCCATCTCTTTTCTTGTACTACACATTACGCATTATCATTATTACATCTTTTTATCACTAATTCCCGTTCTAATTCTAATTCTAGTTCTCTAATACTTTTGATTGTTAACATGTGATAAAGTTTCTTGGAGATTCCTCATCTTCGTCTCAACTTTTAGCTGGATTTTGATCCTCCGTTCAACTATAGCTCAGCTCATTTCAGCATGTGTAAATAGTAAATAAACAAGATAAAAATAGTTTCCATAAATAAAAACTAATTTAAACCATATGATTCAAACTGAAAACCTAAATGTGACCTCATGTTTTAAGAAAAGGAAAGTGCGGAAATTCGGTGCATCCGTGTTTGCACGAATAAATAAATAAATAATAAGAGAAGAGTCGTGAACAATGTTTATGTTTTATATTTTATGTTTATGCATGAATTTAGATTACCAATCCAATCCCATTCAGTCCAATCCAGAGAAAAAGTATAATGTATACTTGTGTCTTTTATGTAACACTGAGAAGAGGAGAAAAGGAGAGGAGTAGTCTAATTTTTTCGTGTGATTGTTCCTGATGCGTGTAAATTGTAAATGTAAATGTAAAAATGCAAGATGAGAAAATAAAGATGGAAAGATAAAAAGACAGGAAGACGTATCACATTTTCTACGGTGTAGATATAAAACCTTAAAATAGATACGACACATCAGTGCATGTGGAAGTAAGAAGATGCAAAGTCAGATCTAAAGAGTTGCTGCATATGTGTATTGTGTAATGCATAATGTATAATGTATTCAAAGCACAAAACATATGTAAATTCATGTCTTCTTTATCTAAAATACAATATACAATGTACAATGTACAGTGTACATGGGCAAAACATGAGCAAAGTTCTGTTTGTAGAAGACACACACACACAAACACATATACAAGGGCTTGAGCAAAATAAAATGGGAAAAAAAGTTTTTATTCACATGTCTTGATGAAACTGTAGCGTGCAATTAAACTCAAAATTAAAGTCGTGAAAGGGACTTTAGCGATGCTTTTCTCCACATTTGAATTTGAATTTTCATCTTATGTACTCCTACTTTTGAATATAACATTTATATAACTTACACAATATGTACAATGTACAGGATTTATACACAGTATCCATTTTGTTTCCTTCCTTTGACTCTCTGGCTCTGACTCTGGCTCTGAATCTTCATTCTTCTTCATTATACTATTGTCCATAGAATTCCCTGAGATGTAAGTACAAACTACATAATGTACAATACAATGAAGAAAAGACTTGCAGAGTTCCTCTTGTTGTGACTATTATTATTTGGTTGTTGCTGTTACTATTGGTGCATCCGCGTACAATCTACTCTCCACACTAAAACTCATACACGATTCTCATTCTTTTTTTGTATATGTATGACTCATTAAGTTCTAAAAACCCAGTACCAGAGTGCAACTATAACTATACATGGGAATATGCAGTATGTATTAAAGTGTTGCGACCAACTCACTTTGTATCTTGTAATTGGGAGTGCTGGACAAAAACGTTTTGTGCTCAAGGTTTTCTCTCTCTGTCTTTTTCTTCACAGACTTTGAGTGAGACTGGGAGACTAGAGACTCGAGACAGAATTTGTTTGTGTCTGTAGTCTGTGTACAATGTACAATGTGAGTGGAGTGTGGAGAAGCTGAGTTAGTGAATAGAAGGATTGAAAGTGAGAGAGAGAGAGAGTTTCGGGTGTTATCTCATTACATTTACCATGTCGATTAGTTTTTGTTGTGCAGAGTACAAGTCCAAGTCCAAGTTGAGTTTTGAGTCTAAGTCTGACTGGACTTGAGTAGAATGGAATGAAATGGAGTGAAGTGGAGTCTTCATTTATAACAAAGTATACTATAATATAATATTATATAATGTGCATGGTTGAAATGTTATAATAAAAGGATATGTAGGTGGTGGTGAAGTTTACAATTGTACCATCTATCTACATTCTACATATTATGTACATTGTACAGTGTACAGGAATTAGTTGGTTGTAGCACATGTTCTCTTTATTAATGATGATGAGCTCAAACATCATCGAATCTCACCCTCTTTATCGAATGACGTATCGACAAGCCAACATCCAACAAACAACACACATCATATCATATGTAAGAACATGGGCGCACTAATGTTAGTGCACAAGATAGATAGATAAATATATGCATGCACATTTCCAACTTGCTCCATGATATTTAATATAAGAGTGTAATAAAAAGTGTAATATTATGATATAAATTTACAATGTACAATAATAGATGTAGTACACAGACCAACTAGAGCTCTAGACTCCAGACTAGGATATTTTATATCTTATACAGCCTGTACTTTATACATATATTGTATAGACTAGGATAAATGTGATGATCCTCATCATCATTACCATTATCATTGTGGCACGATGATGGAATAGAATATAGAATAGAATGCAAATAGAATATTTGACTTATCTCTAATCTACAACTACTTTATAATTTGTATTTGTCATCCATCCATCCATCCATCTATCCATTACATAATAAATAATAATAAATAATGTAATATCTACAATGTACAATGTAGATTTTAAGATTCAATATCAAGATTTTTCTAAATTAATCTACATATTTTCCAGTGATAGAAAATTAAGTGTACATAAACACACTCTAGACTCATATCTACATGAAACAGAGACACTTGAGCATTGCACATTGAAGAACAATCATCATTTAATTATTATGCTGATTCTCTTTGGTGTTTGTTGTTTCTTGCTTGGTGTTTGTTGTTTGGCTTGTATTAACGAGAGGAAAAGTGTTTAGTTACTTTCCATAATGTGTAATATGCATAAAAGATGTGCATAGTGCATACACATTAGACACACCAACACCAACACCAAAACTAAACCAACACCAATATTGAAATGAGCAACAAAACGAACAAGGAAACAAGAACAATAAATGTACATAAAAAGACTTACTTTATGTATGTAAACTGCACTTGAAATACTTGACTATTTGTTTCATCATATAGAAACATAGAAACATATAGAGACATGGATATCTTTTCTATCTTGTACTTTGTATCCTGCATCTTGTACCTTGTACCTTGTAGATTTGTAGATGTAACGTGTAAATTGTAAATGGTAAGTGGTAAATCTGTATAAATTTGTATTAGTATTAGTGTTAGCATTTGTATTTGTATTTGCATTTGCATCAGAACAAGTAGAAGAAGAAGATGAGAATGATGTGATGCTTTCGTGGGCTTTTGTTCTTGTGGCTGTCAGTCAAATGCAAATGGTTTCATAGGTGAGAACAATAGACCTCTCCTCTTCATCCCTTCCCCTTTTACTTTAGTTTTTCAACTTGACGTTTTGTCCTTTTTCTTTCTCGTCGCTCACTCACTCACTCACTCAAAATGAAATGGAATAGAGTGGATTGGATTGGAATGAAATGGTTTTACTATCTTGAATAGATAGAATACAGTAACGAAATGGGCATGCATCAACAATGTTTTAAATATATACGATCATGAGTAGCTAAATTAGAGAAACTCTTTAGTTTTAGCTCTCCATGGCTTTGTGATTTTGATTTTGATTTTTTTGTTGAGCTTCATCATCTATCCATCCATTTACTATATGTTCTGATTACTCATAGTTATATCAACTAATATCTGTCTGTCTGTCTGTCTATCTGAGACATGGATTAAAAAGGCATGATGTATGATCTATTTAAATGCACAGGTATATATTTACAAACTGCGAGCTTGACATGTATTGTAGCAAATATTTGAGGCTTTTGTTTTTCTCCTATTACTACTAAATATATATTATGTTGGTTGCTGGTTGCAAATTCATTTGAAAGTTAAAAGTGAGTGAGAGGAGCACCTTTTAAAAGAGCAAAAGGTGCTATAGAAACTCCGGGTGGAAGACAAAAAGGAAAGGGAAAAGTAAATGGAAATCAAATGGGATGAATTAGCGAATTCCACCATCCACAATTGCACGATGCAATCAGTGTGACTTGAAAGAGTTTTGAATTGTCTACAGCTTCAAGTCAAAAACGTAGCTATTTATATTATACTATCAAATACAAAGTACATGCATACTTTACACGTGTACGGTTTATGATGATGGGTTTCCGTGAGACAATGCTCATGTTACCTGTGACATGTGTGAATGAGAATCCAGATCCAGATAAATGAGCTTCTAATAAATTGAGCTTGAGGAATTTGGATTTGAATTTGACTTTGGATTTTTTTAGTTCGGAGAATAAATGGTACTATTTATTCGGCCTTCTTTTGAAGCCGAGCCCGAATTTCTCACATACCTTTAATCTTGTAGACAAAAGTCCAGGGTCCAGTATTTAAAAGACAAATGATGACGTTTCTGTTTAATCTAGTCTTATCTCCAATCTTAGCATTTTCCATGTTCGATGCCGTTACATTTAAAGTCCAGCTTTGGGTCCAGAGTACAAAATGATTTAAAACTCATTAGCATTTTAGCTGTACTTTTATGAATACAGTTTAAAAATACAAAATACAAAATACCAACTAGTGAACTAAATACCAGAGAATATGCATAGAGCATAGAGTGCCAAATACTAAATACCGAATACCACGCATTCCACAGTCCAGTCTTTCTCATACTTGATACTCATTGCCTTGAGTTTTTGTGTTCTTGTGTTCATCGGTCCTTTTGCCTTTTTTTCTCCATCTTATGTACAAAGTACATTGTGTAACATCATTTTTATTATGTCTGTTATTTTCAATGAGTATAGCTTAGAGTGCCGATAGATATCATCAGTCCAGTCCAACACAACGCAAGACAAGAAGAAAACAATCCATTTGATCCCTTGACACATGGAATTTCTCTAGTGTACAGCCTATTCTTAGACTTTTGAATGAAAATGAGATTGAGATTGGAAATGAGAAGAAGGAGAATGAGAATGAAGGGCCTGAGGTACACACAGACATCAGTGTAATGTATTAGGTATTATGTATTATGTATGGTGTAAAGTGTAAAGTACTTCATGGATATTTCCATCTTTGAAATTCCTTCCACTTTCCACTTTTGACTTTGACTTTCCCATCAACCAATTTATCCATCTATCAAAGGCTCAATCAGTAAAATCAGCGTATCCGTATCTTTTCACAGGTATTCTAATCTCTCATGTCTGTTTTGTATAATGTATACACACTAAATAACTAAATACTAAGCACACTCATCTATAATATACGAATATACATAATCACATAATGGAAATAAATCAAGAGTTCAACAACAATGTTTGTGTTGATATTATTACTCTTGAATTAGGTGTACATATTACATCGTACAGTGTACAGTGTAGAGATATTGAGTAGTGAGATTAGGAGGGATAGTTTATGTCTAGTTTTTTGTGAGATATCACATGATAATGATATTGAAGCATTTTTTTATATATAATAAGTAGGACTGAATTTGGATTTGGATTGAGGGATAAAAATCCAAATCCAAGGTTACACTCAATTTATAATGATGAAGGGTTACGGAGACTTATGAGTAAATTAGACACAACAGGATAAACAAACCAAAAATATTGTAATAAATGATTAAACCAATGCTTAGAAATTTTTATCACTACTTTAATATGATCATGAACATTGTGATCTCAATTCTCAATTTGTACAAATCCATGTAGATAATTTCAGAGTAAAAAGTAAAAATGCTAGAGGAATCAAAAAATAGATACAAGAGGAATAAGACGACTTAATTGAAGTGTGTCAAAAGGTAGAAGTTTTGAGGAGATATTTTTGTCCGTGGGAAAAATTCCATATTTGAATCTGTATATTCTACACTATACATATTATTATAGATATTTCATGTGTTTTGGTGTGGGTTGTGGATTGTGGGATACTTGAAAACTTTTTCATCATGAATCATTATAATAGATTCGGAGGGTATGGATTTAAGATTGTAGATTTGAGACTTGAGAAGAAAAAAGAAAGAAAAAGCCGAATTCAACATTCAACGAGTAATAAGAATCGGAATGGGAATGGCCAGAAAGATTGAAGAGTGAGGAGTGAATTGAAATATCGAAAAATACCTTACATGAGACGAGATGAGAGAGAGATGTACAATGTATATCTATATCTCCGTTTATAATGTACAAAGTCCCAAGTCCACTGGTAATTGTACGTGTAATTGTGTGCCTCGTTTTGGCTTGGAGCGAGGAAAAGTTTAAAGTTTAAATTTGTACTGGACCCGATGAAGACGAAAATGAAGATGGGAATGAAAATGAGTAAGAAGACAAAAGTTGAAGGAGATGAAAGATGAAGAAAAATCCTGATCCTGGATTTCTGCTCAAGTCTCAAGTTGTTCTCTCTTTTTCTCCTTGTCTCTGTTTCACTTCACATCGGTGCAATTAATATAGTGATGATAAATAATAATAAACTGTGTGCATGGATGCATCATGCCCATATGTAGATGTAGATTGTCGAATCAAAAAAGGGAAAACATTTATCTACACAACTTTTATTCCTCTAGCTATATACTTACATATAAAGATGCATGTATATTATACACTTTATATACTTTTTCAACCCGTAATGACTGATCCACACTACATTTAAAGTAAGTACAAAGTACAAAGTACAAAACCATATTATGATAAGACTATTCTATTAGACCAAGTCTTGGAATTATGATCACGTGCTTATTACACTCGACCAGCACCAACACTAACGCACTTTCCAATGCAAGTCAATGTACAACTGTTTAAAGTATAAAGTATAAAACTACAGTTTATCAAAAGTGCACTGTACATTGTACATTGTATTATGTATAGTGCGGTGATTTTTCTTCCATCGACTCGTGTTTTTGTTTTTATAACAACTAGAATCTAGAATCTAGACTCAACATTCAACATTCAACATTTACAACTATGAATGTAATGCTAATGCTAATGTGTGGGTTCTTCTGTAGCTGCATTGAACATTTTGTACATTACATCTTTAGGAACGGTATCATAATATTTTGTATTTGTTCCTCTCTCTCTGTCTCTGGTTCTGGCTTTTATTCATATTTTGCTTCACTGCCATTATCATTATCATTATCAACATTATTACTATTTGGATATGGAAATGAGTTGAATTTTACCTTTTACTCGTACACATTACACATATTATGATTATGATATAGCTTTGAATTCAAATTCGAACTCCTTTTTTCCTACATTTATACTTTATCCATAATATGCATGTCCAATGTACAATGTACAAAATGCACAAAATGTACAGCTATACGTGTGTGGATTGTGGATTGTGGATACAAAGAGAGATGAAAATCAAGATGAGTTTATTTTAATAGTAATGCTAGACTAGACCTAAATACTAGGTCTCTCAAGTCATTCATATGATACGAGTATGTACAAGTACAATGTACAATGTACAAGAAAGATGCAGATAAAGAAAGAAAAAGAGTTCAACAAAAATACTGTAGTTGAGGAAGAAAGAACAGGGTTAATGAATGATATGACGAGAGACTAGAAATTATCCCATGGAAATTTGAATATGTAATTTAATGTCTGAGCAAGTGGTCTGTTTAAAGGGGCTGCCCCGTTTTTTCTTCTTTTTTTTCTCTTCAGATCATGTTCATTCCACCTTATACATGTATTTCTGATGTATATTTTCTATTCTCTTCCTCTCCATTTTGCCTTTTACCTCTATCACACACTAATTCACAATAAAGTTTTATCGTGTGGAAGTAGAAAACGAAGAAGAAGAAGAAGAAGAAAAAGAAAAAAAGTACACGCATGAAATGAACCAAGTATAAGAAGAAGAAAAAAAACATGTTTTGTAGATATTTTTCTCAAGTTGAAGTTTAAAATACATGTGGCTGTCGGCGTTATATTTTTCCACATTACATATTCCACATGATATCAATATGGAATATGGGATATGGGTGATTCGGATTGTAGGTGTAATGAACCAAACTAAGTCAAGTCAAATCAAGTCAAGTCAAGCCATGTAAAAACAATATGGTACAGGAAATTCTTGAACAATGCCAAACCAAAGTTGGAGATAAAAACAGTACCATAAAATGCTAATAGTAATAATAGTCATCATCATCCTAATAATAATAATAATAATAATAGGTACATGTGACGAATAGGAATAATTCTGTATTAAATGCATAAATATTATGGTGTGTCTATGGATTTGTATATGGATGTGGCTATTACGTCGATATTATATAGTAAAATCCCTTTTTACCATTGACTTTGACTCTGACTTTGACTTGGGCTCTTAAACATAATTCAAGAGTCTCAAGTCCAAGATGAAGTTGAAGTTGAAGTTGACGCAGGGAATAAAAATTGAGATTGAGTGCTGGTGGTAATAATAGTTGTTAAATGATTGGAATATTAGGATAGAAATTTTTGTGGCACATTCATTACACCAAAGACCAAACTACAATACTTAATACTTTATACTCAAAGGGAGAAAGAGAGTGGCCGCACCCTGGCTCTTTTTTTTCCTTTGCTTTTCGCATTTCATTCCTCTTCAACCGAGTCTTTTCGTCTATCTTTATACGTTTAGTTTATTTTCATTCTTTTGCCATCCTTCCAGCCTCACTCGGCTTAAGTACCTGGACTGGACTAGACTAGACTTACGCATGTACAATGTACACTGCAGACGTATGTCTTTAAGGATTTTATGTCAAGCTCAAAATCAAGTGGGAACCGTTTGTACTTTACTTTACTCGAGATTTACCTACAAAGATATGCAACTTCTGCATATATCACCTTATAACTTACCATTAGTTTGCTTTGGTTTCAAGGTGGAAATTTAAGAATGAAGCCTGAGCTATATAAAAATCCTCGGTAAATTAGTAAAGTACATGTGTAATGTATGTGAATATCTTTACACTGTACCTTGTACATTGTACATGTATTGAGAATGCATCTTCCACGCCTTTTTTTGTTTTTAGCTCAAGTTCTTTCTCCTCCATGCATATTCAGGATTTAATGCACTATGATATGATATCTATATCTATATAGGTTATAGGTGTCTCTACTCTCCATTATATAATAGATATTTATAAAAATTAGTTGTTGTTCTGTGGGATATGGACTGTGGACTGTGGACTATGGAAAGAGTCAGTTCTTAGCATATCATATCCAATCATGTATCCTAACATTACTCTCCTCATCCTCAGTTCAGTAGACTACTCCGTAATCTTACTCACATTCTTTCAACCTGCTCTCCAGACTCAGACTCTAAACTCTAAACTCCAAACTGAAGAGTCAAGAGATGGACTTGACTTCTTCTTGTTCTTTTCAAGTAGGATGAACGATGAACGTAAAACTGAGTAACGTAATGCATAATATGTAATACGTAATGGGCAGGTAGATGAATAGAGAGTATAGAGAATGAACTGCTAATACACTGTTCACTGTACACTGTACATTTAAAGATCTAAAGTGTGCTTGTGTGTGTGTCTGTGTATATGAACGATGCTCGAACTTTCTCACGCCCTGATCTTCTCTCCTCCTCAAATAGTCATTACCCCCGGGCTCATTGCTATCTACAAGACAGAGAGAGTCGGAACTGACTCCAAGTCTTAAGTAGTCAAGTCGTGGTCGTCACTCTGGAGATTCTATTCACTATTCACCTGTAATCATGTTCAATATGTTCCTGTGTACAGTACTGGAATGAAGAGGAATGGATTGGAATGGATGTAGAATGGAGTATGAACTGGGCCTTTAAACCTTCAACTAGTCATCTTTTTTTCTTTCATTTCGGACCTTGTGCATTGTGCATTGAACATTGAACATGTACCTTTTCTTGGTCTGTTTTCTGTTTTTTATCTCGGAGATTCTTTTTATTATTATGTAGCATGTAGCATGTACCCTTTGACTTTGACTCGGCATTTACATGTATATATATGTATGTATATATTGGCTCTCATCTTGGATGATTCTTCCTCTTCGTCTCTGTCTGTCCTGAGAGTTAAGGAGTTTAGAAGTTAAGATGCACGCTCAATTGGCTATTCAGCTCTGTGTACATGTGTAATAGTAATATTCCATATGATGTGTAATGTGTAATGTATAAATAATGTACATGTATCCATGTATTTGACTCTGGTGTAATCCTCACACGCTTTCCTCTTTACATGTTACCTTTGACCCCCCGAGAGTTGTTTCTTTCTCCGTTCTACTGAATATCGATCAATATCTATATCTTTTATATCATCATCAACATCACCATAATGATCATTCTTTATTCCCCTTCCTCTTATTTTTTTCCTCCATTTTATTTTCTCATCCTTTCATGTCCTTACAAACACATTCGTGCACAGTCTATAGCTATTGTAGAAACCTTAATTTTCTTAGACATTTTCATGATTTTCATGTAGACCTACACGTTAACAGTTTTAACCCATTTATTCAATAATATCATTTCAAAAACCTAATGAATCTAATCTGTTTCAAATACAGAGTAAAGAGTAATGACAATAATAATACATATTTGGTTAAAAAAATTGAAAAGTTTTTTTTTATTTATGCAGAAAAATGTTAGAAAAAGTTTAGGACGGTGGGAAAAAAGTTTGGAGATGAAAAGACGAATAGAGTATTGAACATTATTGAGTCGTCATCTGTCATTCATTCGTGCACCAAGTTTCAAGAGTCCCACCGGTCCAATCTGTTATTTGATTTTCAGTCTGTCTCACTCGGCACTAGTGACTAGGCTTTCCGCTTCGGTTTGGATTGAGATTTGAATCTCCTCACATTGGTATTGGTTTTGGTCTGAATCTTGACATATTCTTGTGGATTCCGGTTTTGGTTTCGGTTCGTGGTGAATCATCAGCATCAGCATCAACACTGTCGTTGTAGTTGTCGTCGTCCTCGTCTTTTCATGATCATCAACATTGACATCAAAACCAGGATCAGGAATCCACATCTTGGGGGAATGAATTGAAGTTTAGCTTCTTTTTCTTCCTCCTCTGACTTGGATGTCGTGCACGAGAACAAGATTTTCAGGATGAAGTTGTTCCTGTTGTTGTCTCCAGTTTCCAGTCTCCAGTCTGTAGACCATGCCCTGAACAATGTCATGTACAATGTACAGGCGCAACTTTACTTTATACTTGATACTGTATTTATTATGTACATTATACACGGAGTTTGATGAAGATGGAGATGAAGACTGGCGGCATTGGTGGTATATTGACGGCGGCAGGACTTTTCATGACTACCACTTCTTCTTTCTTTTCCCTGCTCGGTATGTCTCTTTCAATGCTCAATACATAATACAGACATATGTAATACGTAATATGTGTACACATGTGAATGTGGATGTGTCGATAAGGAGTTTTGATATCTGGAAACTGACTGTTGGAGTCAATGTTAGAATTGCCGTTGCGATTTCTCATTCATCAGCCACTCTCTCTCCTGGATGTTGGTGACAGCTCTTAAGAAAGAGTGATTGATCTCTCTCTCTCTTTCGATCTCTGTATTTTCTGTATCCTCTGTATCCTCTGTACTCTGTACTCTCACTCAGCTTCCATTGGATTCTATTTCTATTTGATTCGACTCGATTTCATTCAAATCCCTCCATTCTTTCACCCTCCCATGAAATATTCTCCTTTGAAAATAAAATATTTTACCGACAACAAACGACCAAGACGACATCAACTTGAATCCAGCTCAAAAATCCAACTTTGAACTTGTTTCTTACCTTTCAAACTACCAACTTTCAACTCTAAATATATATTTATTACATGTATTATTTAAGTAGATGTGTATAAATATAAATGTGGATGGACAGGAAGAAAAAATGTATCAGCTCCAACTTTAGTTCCAACAATCGTTCTTTCTTTTCGTTTGTACTGAAGTTCCCATGGACATTTCTAATTGTGATATGAGTTTTGAGTTTTGGAGAAATTTTGAATACGAAGTAAAAAAAAAAAAGTACAACTAAAAATTCACTTCTCGAAACTCAACTTTTGATAGACAATCTCGAGTTTTTTCAAGAAAAAGAAGGAATCTATGAATATTTTTGTAGTATGTGTAATTTGGTCATATGCTAAAATTTCCTGTATTTTGTAAATAAACTCTTGAATCTTGACTCTGGAGCTTGTTTTGTAGTGTGTAGTGTGTAATATTATGTATGAAAGAGGAAGGAGATGTTAGTGATGATGATGATGATGACGAGGATGTTTTTCTACGTGTTTTTGTACTTTAGTGAATGTGCATGTGATGCCATGAGCCACATGAGACGATAGACGAGAGACGAGAGACGAGAGTCAAGAGTTGAGAGTGTCTTGAATTTTGAAACTTGACAAGAGGAGAAGAGGGAAAAGATTGTGGAATAAAATTCCTCGCATAAAAGGAAATATGCTCAGAGCAACACACACACACACACATGAAAACATGAACGCACGAGTACGATATGCACACTGCACACTCATACATGACATTATTTCATGTATTATATAGAACTAGAGAGAGAGAGAGAGAAAGATACCGAGATAGCCGTGGCGATTTCATTTTCGATTATGATTATGCTCATGATATTATAAAATAAAAAAGAAGAAGGTAAAGGTACCGGTGTGTTCTGTTGTGTTGTGCTTGCTTACTTGAACTTGCAAGTATTCTACATGCTGAATGCTGAATAGTGAATAGTGACTGACGAGAGTCGTGAATGTAAACGTATTTCCTTCTGGGGAAATTGTTAAGATTGTAATATCCATCTGTTATACATTCAATGTATCTCCTCGTACAATTTACATGATAAGGTAAATGGTAAATGGTGACTCTTCAATGTTGAATAGCTGAGTATGACTGTAAAACGTAAAATATAAAATATACAATGTATATTGTGTATTGTGTATGATTCTTCACAACAAGTAGTCGTATGAGAATGTGGATATCGTATTATGTATTACGTATTTTGAAAGTATGAGTATTCCAAATATTTCAAGTGCAAAGCATTCTCATTGCTCATGATACAGAAAATGATATGATGAAGAGGAAAATTCTTTTTGAATTTTTTTTTTTGATGCGGTTCCCTTTTTGAAATATAGAGAAACTATTTATGTATGATTTATTAAGATTGAGTCAGTTGTCAGCCTCTCATCTTTCTGAAACACGCTCCTCTATCCTATACATTTTACATTTTGAGTTTTGATCATAGTAAACGCTCACATAATCATAATCGTAATCGTAATCTAATATACTGATAATAATAATAATAATATGATGAGAATAGTAAGCCAATGGCAAAAATCCTCAATGCTCAATGAACAAGCCAAAGTCAAAGTCAATGCCAATCCGATCCGATCCAATCCAACGCACATGGAATTTAATGCAACTATAGCAACTATACATTATATATGTACAGATATAGATTATGAATTATGAATACATCAAATATCAATGCACATTCCTTTTCCATTTATTTCTATGCACAGTTCTCCTACTATTTTTTTTCTATAGCTATGTCTATGGTCTATGTCTATCATATTGTTAAAGGAAAGGCTCAAGTAGGTACTTGAATTATCATGTATTTTCTCCTTCTTCTTCATGTTCATATTAACTTTTGAGGGGATGAATGGTTTCCTTTGGCTTCGTTTGGCTTGGTTTGGCATCACATGGTATAGAATATAGAAGGAAATTGATGTAACCTGCCTCTTCATCTCTCCCTCTCAATTTTATTATACCCAAAAGCTCTGCTGGACTTTGAAATAAAATGAATGAGTAAATATCTTGCTCTTGAATCTAAAGTGTAGAATACAGAATATATAAAACAGAATGAGTATAAAGTATAGATATATTCTTAGACTGTCATATCATATTATGATTTGGGTATCTATTATATAAATTGTATTTGATGTTGCTGATGATGGGAATGATGATGATGTGTTCATCATAAATGGAAGGGATTTCAATACTTGTTCTCTAATTCGAGTGCCCGTGTACCGTGTACCATGTATTACTAGTGTTGTAATGTAATATAATATTTATGTGCATATGCACGTGTTGCTCCGCCGTCATCCGATTACCATTAAGATTATTATTACTCCATTCTAAATTCTCAATTCTCAATGCTTAGCTCATACAATATATCAGCAGCAATATCAGAATCGGCGTATGCTGTAAAACTCAAGTATACAGAGTAGAATTCGGTGAGTATTAAAAGGGCAAAAGAGGAATGGAGGAATTGGTTTCATAGGTTTGGTTTGGGGTTTCATTAAATACGTACAATTCGTAATTCGTTCATTCCATTTATTTCAACTTTGAGTTTGGAGTTTGGAGAGTTTGGAATTTGATGTGCCGATGGCGTCCAATAAAAATAAACTAAAATCTCATTCTACAATATGAAGCGACAGAAAGGTAAAAGGGCTGTGCTGGAAATATCTTTATCTTTATATGCATCCGTTCAAAAAGTTACCTAAAGATTCAAAGATCCGAGTTAGTTATAGTTACTACAGTTGCCTCTTTTATATATTGTTATATTTATTGAGTACTGAGTACTGTGAAGAGTGCATAATACATAATACATAATGTAGTGGACGGATCTTGAGTCTTCATGCTGAGTTTTTACAGAGAGGATTAATCGGTCGGCATCCTAAGTGGCTCTGTATTTGATTCGATACTCCTCATCCAAATTTACATTTGAAGACTCACTCACTCACTCATTCATCTGGTGACTATGGTGATGATGACGAGAGAGAAGGGTTGATATCCCATACACATTTATGTATATTTATCTAGGTATTGAGTATTGAACAATTAATAGATACACGTGCATTTAGACTTTAGATGTATAATGTATATAAACCAGGTGGAAATTGGAATACATGGAGTTGAGAGTTGGTGAGATTCCATGGCGAGATACTGGATTCTCGGTTCTCCGTTCTATAGATTCCAGATTTCGATTTAGGTTTTCAAAGGGGGAAATCACAGTCAAATACGATATCAAATTATGTGAAATGCAAAGTACCTTCCATCCAAAATCTCCAGCACAGTACTTGATGGTTGATGGTGGAGGGAAATGATACATAATAAATATTACATATGGATGAGTGGATTTCATGTAAAGTACCACCGGTAGTCATACTGTGTACTTTATACTTTATACTTTGTGCTGCAATGGTTTCAATTGACAATAGAATATCTACGGGTAGAATGTAGATATCGTAGAATCGTAGCTGGCGTAGGTCGTTGGTTGTTGGTAGTTTGTAGTTCGTGTCATGCAAATTGACGAGGATGTTGCCAGGGTTTTGTACATACAACTACAAGTGTGTTGAGAGGGTTTCACCATGGATTTATATACATACGATGTACGCATTTCGTTTGCACTTTGTCCTTTGTACATTGCGTGCCTTGTACAGTGTGCAATGTACATTGTACATGGTTATCTGACAGGCTGACTAAATACAAAATACAAAATAGTTACTAGGACGGTAATTAAAGGGCTAGGAAATGAGGGAATATTGCTACACTCGTATGAAGGATGAGTGCAAGGGATGAGAGATAAGGGGTAGCAAATTAAATATGTATATCATGATATTATACAGAAATTACTTGTATGCATCCATCAACCATCCACCATCCACCATTTACTACTTTTATTCATTGGATTTTATTATACATGTATAATGTATATGTATATTTGAGTACGTTTGTTATGGCTGCATCCGAAATCCAAATCCAAAGCCATCATAGTGCATCAGACTTGAATTGAAAATCACATGTTGGATTTCCTGTAGACTGGAGGTTGTAGGTATTAAATACTAAATACTAAGTACATATGTAAGTAATATTTTCATGTCCATGATCCCGAGTCTAGATAAATGATTACAATTTTTTTGTAGCCAGATAAAGAGTGGAAAGGGACAAATTAGATGAGAAACGAGAGATGAGAGCTTATGACTTATTTGATATTGCAAAATGATGAGCATGGTAATGATAATAACTGAGCGGCCACAGTCACAGTACATTCAATATACAGTATTCAATATTCCGTATTGGACAAGTCTACAGGAGGTACCCAATGATTTAGTATTTAGTCTCCTGCATCTTCCATCCTCCCGTATATCCATATCTGTATGATCTATAAGCTATGAAGAGTATAGTTTTGTACACTTTCTGTATGACTATCACTGAAACTGTGATACTCACCGATAGTGACTGCCGTCTATTAACTTTACACATGACCAACGTGTATAATGTAGTGAATGCTTTGGTTGAAAAGTTCCTGCTGGTCTTATGTGCAAAAGTGTGATGTGGTGAGAGCATCCGCCTTCTTCTTCTTCTTCTTCTTCTTCTTCTTCTTCTTCTTCTTCTTCTTCTCAATCTAGTACAACTAACCAATAAAACTTATCCTATCCTATCCAAACCGAGACAAAGTAGATAGATTTGAAATTTGAACGAGAGTTGGAATTGAGAGTTCCAACACAGAGAAGAAAATACAGAGGTACTTGATGTTGAATTTGAATTTGAATTCTGAGCAAAGTGATATAAAATATGAAGTGCACACTCAATACTCAATGCACAATACACGAGAAAAGGATGAGCAATGAGCAAGTGTTGCGGCTTCTCTTCGGCCCTTTTATCAAGTAGCATTCAGTCAAGCTATTCATATGAATTCAAGCTCACTGCACGATCTTCTTCTTTCTCTCAACTCGAATGTATGTAGAATGTAGAGCTATGGATTGTAAGAAACCGAATCAGAATCAGAAGGTTTATCAAAATACTATACTCTACATTCTAGATTCTAGATACATCTGCACATCATATAAAACAATAATAATTTAGCCACTAACCGCAAGTATATTACATACACGTGTTTTGTGTATAAGTATCTACAATCTACAGCTAAAAGCTATATAAACTTCTTGTCTGTAGTCTGTATAGTGTGTAGTGTGTAGTTGTACACATTTATTACATTATACGTATTAGAGTCGACATCCGTCAATTTCTATTAATTTATAAATCGCGCACGTTTGTACGTCCAAAGTGTACCAAGTGCAAAGTCCAAAACACATCATATTCCCTCTATATAATACAGAGCAATATTCATATTAAATTCTCCTAATCAAGTTGAACGTTCCCCGTTCCCAGCTCACATTGGAACACTTGAACACTTGACAAAGTAGGAAGAAGGGAGTAAGTGAATTAGACATAATTGTATCATTCATTCATCTCGGGTAATTATCACCTGTACCTCTACCTGTAATATCCAGCAGGCATGAGGCATGAGGCAGGCCGATACACAGGAGTCAGAGATACAGATACAGAAATTAGCACGATCAACGACCGAATATCATTTGCATTCATTTTTGTCCGTCTCTGTTCTCTGTCTCTTTCACATCTTTTAATCAATCTACAATCTACACACATTTGACTTTACTATAGCGATTAGAGATTAGAGATTTGGAGTGTACCGTTCGTCATCAGCAGCAACATCAACATCAACATGATTTAAATCACTTGATTTGATTTCATTTGATTCCCGTTTGATTTAAATTTTAAATTTGGCGAGTCAGAGGGAAATGTATATTGAAATATTAAATGCTGTCAAATCCTTATCTTGCTCTTTTATTCTTTTATTCATTTTCTTTGTCATTGTCGCTTTGGCTCTTGTCAATTCCAATTTCCTCAAGTCTCAAGTCTCAAGATTCGAGATTCAAGATTCAAGATGACATGGAATGATATGAAAAATATAATATAAAAGATTTGTGAGCCTGCTTTTCCGCAACAACCAGACGAAACAACTGTGTGTAGTGTGGAGTGTAGAATGTAGAATGTAGAACTAGAAAGTACAGTACAGTAGATATTTAGTACGTAGCAGCCGGCAAGTGGCAAGTGGCAACTATCAACTCTCAAGCCAACAGCAAACTAAATTTATGTATTGTAATTTATTCATGAGACAAACGTTTTAAAGGACAATGATTTCATCTACCTAATACAGTATGAACCAAAGAACCAAAGAGGAAATGGAATGAATTGAATTGAATTGAATATGAACTATGGATATGAAGGCACACGGCACAGCATTACAATTTACAATTGCACTTGCAATTACAATTACAATTACAACAATTATGATTACAATACAAGATCCTGATTTCAGCTCACCACATTCATGTGCAAACTGTGGTAAATGCCAAAGTCAGAATCAGAGTCAGAATGAGAATGTATGCCAGACAGAAACACAGATCCAGATCTCTCGTACCTAATGATAATTACTCGACTCTGACTGTGACTGTGGTGTCATATCTGTCTGTATTATAAAAAATGTACAACATTCATACCTTTATCCTGCCTCACCGTTTGACTATTGTCTATAATTGTGTACATGTCCTATGTACAGATTGCAGATATTCTGTGTGTTATACATTTTATGATTCACCTCTCATCGTCAATGGTTATGGTTGTTTGGTTGGACGACGACGGTATTTTAATACAATAATTAATAATTATGTCTATGATACCAGCGAGAATGAGGGAGAGAAAAAAAACTTGTTTTGAGTTTTGAGTTTTGAGTATTGAGCTTTGAGCTTTTACATTTTACATCTTTTACTATAGTGTGGGCTTGTTTCTCGTATTCTTTCTCTCAAAGTTTTGCGATACCTTCACGTTTACGTGTACATGTATATGCGTAAATGTAAATGTAAATGTATTACGTACATAACATAACATAATATAAAATATACAGGAACGTTACAAATGATGAAGCGTCTTGTGCTATCTCTCTTTGTTTCTCTGTATATGGCTGACACATGTAATTATAATAAGAGGAGAGATTATTATTATTATTCTGTGAAGTCTTTGAACAGACTTTGACTTTGTTCAACATTCTCTAATCTGTGTACAGTGTACAGTGTTCAATGTACACTGCTGTGATACCTATGTTATTCATATCCGTATATATTGTACACTGTGCAACATATGATATGATATTATGCAGGTAGATTTATGAGCTGAGAGTTGAAACACAAGAAGACAAGACAGAGGTGACATGAGAGAGAGAAAGAGAGAGAACACAGGCAAGCAAATCTCAAAACTAAGCAAAGCTAAGCACAGCAAAGCTCAGCCATTTCAATATGAAAGAAAATGAAATAATGTGCCTTCATTTTCACTGTCCCGTTACCATCATCAACATTAACATCAGCATCAGTATCAATATCAGCGTCTCTACTTGCTGTTTTTCTTTTGCATTGTTGCTTGTTGATGTTGATGTTGTTCTTTTCAGCTTTGTTTTCTTTTTCTTCTTCTTCTTCTTCTTTTTTATACACACACTACAATCTTTTACTTGACCGTTATGAGTTATAACATTTCATATTACATGTACAGTGTACACTGTACATAGGTTGTACATTGTATAAATGTTTGTATAGTTGTATATTTCTGTCCCAGGAGATTCATCCATTGGATTTAGATTGGATTGGATTGGTTTGGTTTTGGTTTGGTTGGAATTCTCCGCATGCAAGTCGTGCACTTTTCATCCGCGAATCTGTCATCTAGACACGTTCAATGTTTATGTTTATGTTATGAATTTTCCTCAATACTTGATGCTCGATCTTCGATACTCGATCCTCAATACTCAATGCCCATCTTTTATCGTTAGTACAAAATAGAGATATGCACATCTTTTGATGAATACACGTTGAGGTTTGAGAGAAAAAATAAGAAGAAGAGAAAATTGGGGAAGAAAAACTGAGGCACGGATTCATTCATGCATAAGCCACGATTTTAAAATAAACAAAACAAAACACTCTACCAAAAAAGAATTGATAGCTCATGTGTCTTCTGTCTTATGCATATCATATTATATATTATGTATTAAGTTCTATAGTACAATGTACAATGTATGAGGTACCGTACGATTTTTCTACTTAGGTTTAATATGATTCTCCTCAACCCTCAATTCTCAATCCACATACGTGAAAAGATGAGTAGATGAGTGGATGAAATGAAGGTGATGTGATTATCATGATGACGGCATGACTTCCGAGTTCTATTACCCAATACGCAATCCCCAATACATATTACACCTTCATCATTTATCTATACTCTATACTCTATACATATGAAATATGAGTGAATGCGTGCCTCATAAGGAAATTTAAAAAAAAAGATAGCTCAACTGTACTCTTTTTTTATATAGTGTTCATTGTATATTAGATTTTGGATATTTGATATTCAAGCTTGAAGAAAACGGACTATTGATGCTTGATTCTTGATTCTTGATCGAATCGTTATTACATATTATTATTATTATTATTGGAAATATTCGCACAGTTTCCTCTAAAATAATTTGATACCTGATATTTTCCTCGTTATTTTTCCTTGTGTGTGTAGTGTGTACGTCTAAATGAATTCAAATTTCAAAAGTAATAGGTGTTATAGAATGTGGTGGTTTACTATTTATTATTATTATTCGTGAGGATGTTCAACTTGTTCCTTTCTGTTCTGTCTTTTAAACTACATGTGTAAAGTGTAGTGTTATGTTGCATACGGATGGACATGTAAAGATGAGATATGGCAATGAAGAGATGACCAGACCAGACCAGGTGGTGGTGGTGGTGGTGGTGTTGATTATTATGATTTGAGTTTGGAGATTGGAGTTTGGAGTTTCATTTCGTGAGCACTCGCATATTGATTGGGCGGGAGGGACAAAGTACAATATCTGATGTGTAAAAGTATTATATAGTTATGGATGGACGTGTGGACAGATATTAGAAAAGTTTTTTAATTTTTTAACACGACTTTGAGGTTTTATTCGATTCGAGTGGATTGTGGATTGGTCTGCTGCGTTGATGAGCTCAGTTAAATTGAGTTGAGTTGAGTTGAGTTGAACGGAATGGAATGAAGTGGAATTAAATTGAGTTAAGGCAGGATTTCCGATTTAGTCAGAATTGAGTATTAAGAATGGCGAGATTGTAACAACTCTCTTGTTCACATTATTATCTTTCCTGTGCTATAACTTTCAGGAACAAGAAATCAAAAAGAAATAAAGTTAAAAATCCTCACTTCGTGACGATTTCATATCGCCCTGAAAGCAAAAATGCTTTAGGCTCCGGAAGCGAAGCTGATTAT
>JABASP010001536.1:0-28257 GCA_019776565.1 Sminthurinus signatus | reverse complement strand
TTGCAAGTATTTAAAAAAAATTAATTAAAAATAATTTTAACATGTAAGAGATGCTGTGCGAGAAATCGGCGCGTCGATTTTCTCAGCTTGAAACTTCGTGCTCGATGCCGGATTTTCTTAAACTTTGATCCATATGTACAACGTACAATGTAGTCGAGTCAAAATCGGAATAGAGAAAAAAAGCCAAAGTCAAAGTCAAAGCCAGAGGAAATAAAACTAAAGGTAAGAGCAAGCAAAGCAAAATTCCAGACTATTTTTGAAACCATCGTCCTTTCTTCACTCTTTTGAGTTTAATACTTAAGATTTACGATACACTCCTCTCTCTCTTTCGCTCTGCTCCTTGCTATCCCTTTCACAGAGACTTGAGACTACTCGCTAGACACAAAGAGAAAAGGGAGGCAAAATCTACAACTCCAACTGTAACTGTAACTCTACTATTATACTTTCTCCCAGTTTAGTTTATTTAGGGCAGTGCGTAGACAAAATACTGATGCTGAATCCTGAATCTTGTATACTGTGTGTATTGTGTACTGCTATGCTGTTCTCAGATCTCTTGTTTCTTGTTTACTGTCACATTTCCTTGACTTGGTTTAGTTTGCTTAAGATTCGATTGAACTGGATTGGATCAGACTTGTACTGGTTTGGTTTGGTTTGGCTGCAGAAAAAACTCTGGTAGTTTCCTTAGATGTTTGTTCTTACTCTTTGTTCTTGCCCGTTGTTCATACAAACTGTGTATTGAGTATTGAGTATTGAGCATTGAGCATTGTGCATTGTAGTCTCATTGAACTAGGTAAAATCAAAATCAAGGAAATCAAATTTGCTTTTTGTGAGTGGAAGACGACTCCGTCACAAAAAGTATTTCACAAGATAAAGAAGAAGAAGAAGGAGGAGGAAGACAGGGACTCATTCAAATTATTTACACGTATTTCTCCTCTCCGTCTGTATTCTGTATTCTGTATTTGCTAGCTTCGATTGTACTCCTACTTCTACTTTTACTTTGTCCTAGTGCACCGTGTACTTAGACAAATAGAGAGATAGATAGATTTGTTGTGCATACCTTTAGAGCCCTTCCCCATTTCTACTCTACTCTTGTACCATTGTTTTTCAATCCTATTTGTATTGTATTGCCGTTATTTTGTTTTAGTTTTAGCTTTTGCTTTTGCTATCCTTGTTTCTTGGTTCTTTTTGACTTTGAGACGTTTCAGATCTCAGATCTCAGACCTGTGAACACAGAGAAAGAGAGAGAGAAAAGATTGAGTTGCGAGTTTGGTCCTACGTGTGTGCTCTTGTACATTCTACATTGTACAGGGCTTTAGCTGTTGTAGTTGTACTTGTTTTTGTAGTTGAATGTTGAATGTTGTTTTTATTTGTAAAGCATTTGTGCGTGGTTTGGTTTGGTTTGGAGCGGGTTTTTTTATTTTTCTTCCGTGTGCTCCTCCTACTGCTTTTTTCTTTGACTTCCTCCTCTCTGCTCTGCTTTCTCTCTCTCACTCTGCAATTGATGGATCACATTGGATTGGATTGGAGGTTAGACAAGAAAGTTGAAAGAGGGAAAATAGGACAAAAACACATTTATCATAATGTGTACCTTTTCAAATCTGTCTCGTGGAACGTGACAGATTCTGATTTTGATTCTGATTCTACTTTCTCAAGTCTTGATTCTTGTGTTCTTGTATTTTTGTATTCACATTCTACATTCAATATTCTAGATTCTGCATTCTACATTCTACACGTTCAACGTGTAGGTATGTTATAGCTTAAATATGAAAGGAGAAAAGCATTTTGTGTCGATTCCCAATTTTCTTGATTCTGGATTCTAGATACTTGCTACTTGAATCAAGAATCTTGATACTTGATCCGGGATCTTGGATTATGGATCTTGAATCTTGGATCTGGGATTGCAATGCAATATAAATCTCAAAAAGGTACGTTCATAATGCATTAGATATTGTTTCATTTATTTTTGATTTCCCCTCTCACTCAGAGAAGTTTGCTTGATTTTTTTGGATATGAATTTTTCCTTTGCTTTGACAAAGTTTAGCTGTTTCTGTTAGTTTGTTTGTGGATATTACGACTAAATCTGTAATTGATAGATATTAAATGAACAGGAATCAGAACAGGCAGGGGGGAAATGGCACATGCAAATTAAACATGAAGGCAGTGTAAATGAACAAATGGAGGAGAAAGCATGATGGCATGACGTGCAAAATGTTGTTGTACAGTTTGTATGTTGAATGTATCTAAGAAGCGTGCCAGCTGTACCTTATGTACGTAAACTTTGTAATCTTGGTTTTGTACCTCCAAAGTTGTACTCTGTGCATTAGGAACCTTTTTATACCTCAGAACACGTTTTTATCCACAGGAAAAAGATTGAAATGTCAAACCAAACAAACAAGAAAAAGTAAAATTGCAAAGTCAACGTCAAGTTCTGGGCTCTAGTTCTTGCTCTTGCTTTTACTTTTACTTTGCTTTCTTTTCTCTTCCGTTCCGTTCCATTTTTACTCGTACATTTGTAATTCATTCTCTGATTTCACGTCTCCGTCTCCGTTAAAAGAAAACATGGTAAATGTAAACGTGAATGTAAACGTAAATGTAAATGTGACACATGCCAAAAATTACAGATGTGTATCTCCCCTCTTCCAATTTTCTCCTGCTTTTAATTGTACCAGGGGAAACGAGTGAAAGAATAACCCAATTTTTTTGGGCATAAAAGGCAAAGAAATTGAAGTTTTATCAGGATACACTGTACAATGTACAATCTACAAGCGGCAGTGTAGAAGGTATACGACTGCATTTTATGTTTTTATGTTCTTATATATACAAAGTACATAATAACTTGTGTGTACATTGAATATAGAATATAGGATACAAAATACAAAAACACGGATGAAAAACGGGAAACGCCAACGATAAAGAGTAAAGAGTAGACGAAGGAAGTAAATTGATCCACAAGAAATTTGCGTGTAAAAAGTAGAAAATGGAGATCTAAAATGAGAAAGAGAAAGTTTGGGTTTTGGGTAAGAGGGAAAAAAGGAAAGCGTCAGAGGGAAAATAAAGTACAAGTGACATGATTATATATGGCATGTTTTCCCTCGTACATCAAATCAAATCTCGCATCCATACCATACCACATCACACGACTCACGACACGACACGACACTACTCAGCGCAGCACAACACAACTCACAGTACAAAGTACAACACAAAGTGCAGAATTTAATATTATAGTATTCCATCCTTTTCCCTTCCCAAGTGTGGTGTGTTGTGTGGTGTGGTGTGGAGGAAGAGGGAGAGAAGGAGCTAAAAGAGAGAAAATGCAATAATAGATCCGCATTATGCAAATTTCAAAGTGTCATGTGTGTAAAACTAGACACAAAAAGTATGCAAATGCATCTCGTGGAAAACCAATATATGTAAAATGTAGAATACAAAATATAGGAAACAGAAAAGCTTGAAATATCTTTGTAAGGAATAGATGACACATTTGCACACATACATTCATAACATGTAGTTTCACATCCTCATGTAGACTAACGGCACATCAACATCAACATCAAATTCACCGTAATGTGGAGAAAATACACAGACTAAGAGGAAAACAGTGCGTGAACGTTCTGTGTATCCGCATTTGTATTTTTTATTTTATTTAGGAGAAAGAGAAAGCAAGGGCGAGAGAGGATAACCAGAACTAGTATCAACATTGATGCACTTTCTTTTCTCACAAGGTGGAGAAGAAGAACAAGAAATCATCTCAAAGTAGGAAAACACCAGAACCAGAACTAGAACCAGAACCAGGCACAGGGTAAAAGGACAATCGTGGAGCTGAAGGAGCTCGGATGTGGATCTGGATGTGGATGTGGATTTAGATGGGAAAATACAGAGTGTATACTCGTGTATAAAAGAAAATAAACTGCGGCGGATACTCACTCACTCAGTCCATAAACTTTCCTCTCCTTCTCTTCCCCATCTTCCACAGTCTACATTCTACATTTACAACCTACCTCCAAGTCTCCACATAAAGTCCAATATGTAGAATGTAGAATGTAGACGACACTCTTTACATTATGTCCTTTCCCGTCCTCCGCTCACCCCATTTGTTCACTCCTTTTAACATCTCCTGATCTGTTCCTGTGAATCCACTGTACACTGTACACATACTCATGCACATGTTTTGTGCGTGAGCATTTGTACATTTGCAGCAAGCTGAAATTGCAGAACCAAATGGACTGCGTATATTCGTATACTTTTTACTTATTGTTGCATTGTCTTAAGAATTTTACTTTTACTTTTATGGAAGAACTTACTGTTCATATTTTTTGGTGTAATCAACACAACCTGTAAATTGCTGCCAATTTCTCAGCCGTTACTTTTGTGTATTGTTTTTGTAAAATTTCAATTTCAATCGTTTACATAATGTTTTTTAATTTTTTGGAGTGTATTTTGAACTTGAATTTGAAAAAGCGCATTGAAAATACTCCAGCTTGTTGTTGTTGCTGCTGTTGCAGAGGAAAAGTATAAAGTTTAAATTTTGAGTGTAGCAGTGTAGTAGGAGCCAAAGCAACAACAACAAACACAACAACACCAACTCTTGAACACGGTTTAAACTTTCCTGGAAAAGGAAAGAAAACAGTACTAGAAAAATCGTTTTAAAGTGACAATCTAAAATCTAAAGTTAAAGGGACTCTTGTGAGTGAATGGGAGTTGTTGTAAATCCATTCAAGTTCAATGTCCAGTCTAAAGTCTAAAGTCTAAAAAGTCTGTATAGAGTCTGGTGCGTGGATTTTACTAAAGCTGTAAAAAGAGTAAAGAGTTGACCAAAACTGTCCCCACGGTTTTAAAACGGAATTCTTTCTTCTTTCTACGTTTGTACGTTTCGAGTCCAGTTGAGTTGAATCAAGTTGAATGGAGGTTGAGATCAAGGAAAGCTTTTTTTCAACTTTAAAGGTATCCAAAAGGAAGTCCAAGAGGAAGTAGTAGGAGCAAAAAGAGTAAGTCTCCACAATCTCCACATGCTTCCAACTTTCACTTTTCAAAGGAATAATATTCATTCCGTCTATTCAAAACTCCACCATATCAGAGTATACAGCATGCGGGAGAAAAGTGTGTACACTGTACACTGTACAGTCAACAGGGTTTCTCTTGCATCTTTTATTATATATATTTTTACAATATTAAAACTACCCGTCCTCTCGTCTTCTCGACTTCTCCTCTTCCACCCACAACTCCGACACTCACAACTCACAACCTTCATGCTGCTTTTTATTGAAAGTCTCGCTGTCTGTCTGTCTATCTGTTGGCTTGCTCTGGTCTGGCTTGGTCTCGCTTGGTCTTCTTTACATACGGAAAACACACAACACACAACACACAGGATGTATCAAAAGAATATATAGGATACTTTTGAAATCTAAATTCACATGCAATTTTGGTTGACACATGAATCAGGAATCAAGCAATGCCAAGCCAAGCCAAACCCAGCCAAACCAGACAGATGAAACTTTACAAGTAGCCTTTTAATGGAAAAACCATGTCATATGAGTCTCATGGCATATGAAGATCGAAGGCTGTTTGATTACCAACCACAAAAAGAGGAAAGAGGCAAGAGGAAGCCAAGTATTTGTGAGACAGCAACACATACATACGTACCATGTATCTATCTATTTATGTGAACTGTACACTGTACATTGTACATATCACAGTTGTGTGTATGATTGAACGAGCCCAGCCTTGAACACCAAGCATCAAGAACCGAGAACCTGGAAAACAGCATGGATCCCCCACGAAGGGCAAAAGAAGAAAGAAGGGGAGAAAAGAAGCAAGTCACTCCGCTCTCGTCTGTCACATTATACTCATGCATAGTAGGAAAATGCATATGCATTCCCCTCCCAATTCCCAACATTAGCCAGACGACAAGGAGACAAGGAGAAAAGAGATATTATTGTGCAAGGAAAAGTATCGCGAGGCAAACTGAGGCAAAAGAAAAGCAAGAGTGGAAATAGAATCGCAGGTTGTAATGTTACCACTGATGGACTCGGCTGTGACGGTGGATGCAAAAAAGATGCTGCACTTTCTCCAATATGTGTACATATTATACATGGCAACGACCATGAGACCATGAGACCATGGATCGAAAGACAACATGTGGAAACTAGGAAATCCTTAGATACATTATCCTTCTTCTAAATGTAAATGTATTCACAGCTAAGCCGAAAGGAGTGACGAGAAGACGCGGAAGTGGCTGAGAATGCATTATGAACCAAAAACCAAAAACCAAACCCTACCAAAGTAGAAAAGCGACTTTGAGCTGGATTTCCAGTTTCAACTATCTAGAATCTAGAATCTAGAACAAGAGGTACAACTGGAACTGAAAATCTAGAATCTAGAGTAATGTAATGCAAATGTGCTCACCAGCACTTTGGCTTGGTTTGGTTTTTGGTTACCAGCACAAGGAAACTCACACATGATTTTGTCATTTGTGCACTTATGTTCGTCTGTTCCCTCTTCCCTGTTCTCTGCTCACAACTCAAAACTCACAGCTCAACCATTTCAGATCATCTCTGCACGCGTGTGTGAAACCTGGAAACCTGGAAAACTGGAGAAACAGAAATTGTATCCACTAGCAAATCTACTGTGTTGTGCTTATTTTGCTGTACTGCATTCGCCTTGAGTCTTGAGTAAGTAAGTTTATTTTTTTATTCGTGGAACACAAAGGTGAATTTACAGTGTGTGCATAACGTGTATAGTGTATAATGCTCCTGTTGTGCAATATGAATGTCACCGTGTGAAAAATGTAGGAGCGGGGTATTGAATATCCGTTTCATAGTAACTACTCCGTCCTCTCTCTCTCTCTTACTCTCTCTGTCTACTTATGTACTTATGTACTTAGTGGATATATTTGTATATTTGGTTGTGGTGAAAGGGAAAGAGCTCGCGAAACCTAATACCTAATGCGTTCTGGTTGTTGGTTGTCAAAAGGAGAGGCGAGTGAGGTGTACAACAGAAAGGAAAACAGGGCTTGGTGTTAGGCAAATGGGGAATGGGAAATGGGACAAATCCGTAGTAATATGATGAATATGAACTCTCTTCACTTATCTACTTTCCCTAGTAAATGTGAATGTATTGTATAGATTGTAATACAATACCTGTACATTGTATATTGCAAGTATATCTGTAATCTGTATATTAAAGCTTTTCATCCATGGAGAAAATAGTGAACATGAAACATCTACAATCCACATTCTACCTTCTACATGGATTTCGATTTTGATTCTCTCGTTACTTAAAAATAACATTTTGACATTCATGTTTTTTATTCTTTTTTTTCTAAAAAAAATAACATCATTTTCTTGATTTCTATGTGTATACACATTCAAATAAAATGAAAGAAAAATTTCATAGGTAGATGAAGTATGGAAAGAGAACAAAATAGAATAGAAAGAAACATATGCAATATTCAAAGTTGTCGAATTTGACTGGATAAAAGATGAACAAGATGTTTTGAACATTTGGGATTGAATAAAACTTGTGGGGTTTCTTTCCATCCAACATTTTCAAGTTCAAAATTTACAAAGTCTAAAGAGAAACATCCTATTTGGAGCGCAACATCTGAGATCTTACAAGTCACAAGTCAGATCTGAGGAAAAGAATCAAAGTAGGAGCAAAAATGGAAGGAAAAAAAAGTCAAAGTTAAAATAAAGTTGGTTCAAGTTCGAGTTGGAAATGTGAAAAGAAAAGTAAAGAACAAGTGTATTATACTTTGCGAGTATGGAGTAAGGAGTATGGAGAGAGTAAAGAAAAAAAAGACTTTTGATCTCCTCACCTGTAAAGCGGCTTTCCCGCCGACTCACGAAACCACAGAACCATGTACACTGAAATGTCAAGAAAAAAAGGAATACAATACACAATACAATCAGACTAGAAAAAAAGTATAATACTTTGAGGATTATTTATTACACTGGTATATGGAAAATGGAAATGTAGTGTACTGAATTGTACTGTACTTGTGGAATCCATCAAATTCCATCAAATCAAGGCATCAAATGATGAAAATTTTCTTGGCATTTTCTTTTGTCGATCCTCACAGTACACAGTACAATTCAATACACCACACACGTATATTTAATACATTATCCTTTATCCTCTTACCAATGTCATCTCGTCTCTTTGGTGAGATGTCGCAAGGCATTTCCACTCGGTGACCCATCACTCCCTCCACATTCCGACTTTCAACTGTAACACAAATACAAATACAAAGAAGAGAAAAAATTACATTAGCTCTCTTTTCATCATTCTACATTCTACACAAGTTTATACATTTATACACTTTGAAGTGTAAGTGTAGTTTTTAATATAGCCAATTTTATGCACCTTTGTCCTTGAACTCTACTCTATTCTCCACTTTAATCTAATATAGTTCTTTTCCGGCAATAAAAGTTACATACTACATATATATATTCATTTGATTAGTTTGAAAATGCTACAATTTTAATTTCCCTTCTCCCGTAATTTTTGCAAAGTTGGTGGAATTTTCTTATGGATTAATGTTTTCAACTTTCAACTTTCAACACCTTTTTTATTCAAGTGCCAAACCAAACACGGCAACTTTTAGCTTTAAACATTTAACAAGTCTCACTTTTTATACAACAGCAAATAGTAAAATTGGTAGGAGGATTTAAAGAAATTGCAATATACAAAACATACAACATACACGCAAATTATTTCCCATCTCCCCATATTAATATTTTTTTTTGGCACAGGGAAAAGGTACATTAGAAACAATTTGAAAAAAAATCCCTCTTTAAGTGTTGAATCTGAATCCTCCCTTTTTTACTTTGCCAAAGAATAGAAAAGAGAGGAACACAAGAAAGTGAGCATTGTGCATGCACAATGCACAATGTACAATTTACAATGAGCATCAGCGTAATAGCATAATAGGAGAAATTTAACAGAAATAGAATAGAATCCTTTAGATTTGCTCCAAACTACAAAGTACAAACTACAAACTGTACAGCGTACAGGCTGTAAAGTTGAAGAGTTTCTCATTGTAGAAATTTAGTAGGCCTGTGTTTGTGTGTTTGTGTTTGTACGAATGTGTTTCTGAATCCTTTCCCATCAGATAACAAATAAATAGGTTGAACAAATGCGAAGAAGGCGGAAATAGGATTGACGCTACATTTGTATTTCCTTAAGCTTGATAAGTTTCTTTGCGTGTGAGTCGGAGCAGGAGCAAATACAAGTAACTGTGCACTATTCACTGTACATTTATTCAAATCACATAAAGAGCACACTCAAGAAAGGAAGGAGAGAAGAAGGAAAGAAGGAAAGGAAGAAAGGGAAATAGCACAAAAAAATAGTGGAGAGGAAAGAAAGAGATTCGACACATTGAAATGATCATGCAATGACTCAAGTGGGAGTTGATATTGCATGGTAATGCATTTAAAATCCCCTTGACTAGAATTGGATGGAAACTGAACCACGCTAATCGAAATGAAAGTTATGTACAAAGCTACAAAGCACAAAGAGAGAAAGTCCACTTCATACAGGAGCAATATACTGTACTATAAAACATACTGCTTTTATATCTGTAGCACGTATATCTTTTTCCCGTATATTCAGTATTAGCACATACTCTACGTTTATCAACGTATGTATCAACGATCAAGCTCAAACTCACAAAACAAATAGGAAATGTACAGCTCAGGACACTAAGGAAAAAAAGAGGAGTGAAAGGAATGAAAGGATTATGGATAAATAAAAGGAATCAAACCAGGAAAAAATGCAAAGGAATTCAAAACTTACAAGTAGTTCCTGATCCTTTGGTCATGATTCCAAGTTGATAGTTTGAATATGGAGTTTGATCCAGATCAAACCAAACCAAACTAGAACACTCGAGATAAAAAAAGAGGCTACAAGCTAAAAACGTGTTACAAGAATAGAACGGAAAAGCATTGACATCCACATCCACATCGACGAATAACCGAACAGATGAATACTTGTAGACTTATAGACAAGTAGACAAAGGGAAGAAAGTTCTAGTTGAAATGAGATGAAAAAATTCAAAGCAAACTTTTCCCCTTGACTCAATTATTTCTTGATCGCTTCAACAAGCATTGATTACCATTCATCGTCCTGTGGTCCCGTCAAAGCCCCTTTCATCCCCTTCTTTTCTCATTCCCATTGTACTTTTCTATTCACATTCACATTCACAATCACTTTCCACTCCACTCTTGATTTGACTCGAGTTGACTTTCATATGATATCCGCCTATTTGCAAAATCGGATATCATGGGAAGAAAACATCCAATTTTCTGAAATTCCCCATCCAAAAAAAATGGCAACATTCTTTCTTTTTTCTTAAACAAAAAAGATCAAGATTGAGTTTCACTGGAACAAAATTCCTCCTTAAATTCCCTTTTACCTTTTTACCTTTTTGTATAAAGCTATTTATCCACTTGATGTAGGAAAATTGGAAATCAAAATACCTTCAAGTGGTTTCCTTTAGTTTAGTTTGGAGTTTGGATTTTGGAGTTTTGAAGTTTTGAATTTTGAGTTTGGAAAAAGTGAAAGAAAATCGGAATTGGAATCGGAATCAAATCGGATTTTCAAAGTAAATGCAAGAACAATGAACATTGATATAAACATGAGAAATTTTACATTTTAAATTTCAAGAAAAATACTCAAAGTTGAAGACTGGAAGAAAATCTTCAAATACAATTCCAATTCATTCGAGATTTCGAGATGTAAAGAAGCTGAATCTAAATACTTGCACATTGAATACATATTACATATCCATTCAAAAACAGAGTTGAATTTTAAATTGAGTTTCCAGAGTCTGTTTCCGTCAGCTTTTTCAAAGTTTTGATTGTGAGGATCAGAGTAAAAGCAAAGGTATCAAAACTTTCCTCACTTGAACCATTTGATGTACCTGTGCAAAGCGCATATGCTTTGACTACTTTTCCTTCAATCGCTTTAATATTGGAAAAAATCTAAAGGATTTTAAAGTTGCAAGAAATATAATAATTTTTATTTAGATAAGGAATGTAACATGCATGTAATATAAATATAATATAAATCAGAGTGACCTTAAATTATTTAAGAAGAGCAGTTTGAAGCATTGATTTTTTTTGGATAAACAATAAACAATGAAATGAGGAAAAAAGAAATGAATCGACTTGGTTCTATTTATGTACAAAGTATTGAAAATGCATGGTTTTCTTGTTGTATAACAAGTTTAGATAGATTGTAGATTGCAAACTTAAATTGGATTGACGTTCCTGGGTAATGTGCAATGTTCATGTATGGAAATTACAAGTGCGATTGAGGGTGGAGAGTGGATGGTGGATCCATTGTCTCAAAAAGGATGTAACTACTAAAATCTAAAAGCTCTAACCAGGAATAACAAGAGAAGAAAATTGAGGAGAAAGTGGAGGATTCGGAATTCGGAAATCCACTTTGAATTTTGAATTTTTCATGGAAAAACCTGGAGACTGGAGATCCAAGAATCGAGAATGTTGTACAGAATAAATCGGATCTTAATATTTTCCATCTCAATAACCTAACACCATATGCTACAAGCTATAGAAGATAGAAGATACGAGACATGATATACATTGATGTGATTTGATATGAAATTGTTGCACACTTTATGAATCCTGTGTTCTTAAGGTTTATTCAAAATTCGAAAGTACACTGAGACAAAAAAGGTACTTGTATGGAATATTGAACATTCAAATAAAAATAAGAATCTATGCATTTTTATTGCACAGATATTAGCTTCAGATATTCAAACACCTTTGAATTTACATGTTCATTTTCTCAACTCTGCACAGTCCATCGCTATGGATCCCTGAGTTTTTATGAATATAAATAGACATCTTGATATTAGATATTAGATATATTCATCATGTACAATAAAATAGAAATGACTCCATTTGCATGCATATAAATTGTAAAATTTGCTCATATTCAGATTCAGATTCAGATTCATAGCTAAAGCTAAGGCTGAGCTGAAGTGCGTATAATAATGCATGTATTTTGTACAGATTTTTCTTCATTTTTTCATGTATTGCCACCATTTCAACAACGTGCATATTTATCGGTATCGGCATCTGTATCCATATCGGAAATTTTATGTTTATCCTTTTGAGGAGGCAGGATCATCCTCAACGGCAACGACAAAGACAACGACATGAAGATGCAATGAAATAGAGTCAATTCCACTCAACTCTATTCTTTTCTATTCATAGATACAAAAAGAGAGGATGGTCACGCTTTTGAACACACCAAAACCAAAACCAAACCATAGCCTAAGATCTACAATCTAAAATCTCCAATCTCCGTATCACACCACATTTTGTTATCTGCATTCTTTTTTATTAGGATATTGACAGCTCTCATGTTATTATTTCCCTTTCCGCTGTGCATTGTGTATCCTCACATTCACATTGCCATTCACATTCATATCTATTCTTGTTATTTCAACAGCACACTTTCTCTTGTACTTTCTCTCAAGAAATGGACTCACTTGCCAGTTGAGTTCATCCTTATGGTCGTCCATTCTGTTTAGAGGAAGAAAGTATTTCCTATTTCCTTGTGTACTGTGTACTCCTACTTTATACTTTATACGTTATACTCTGGCTGTGAACAAAGGGATGAAAGTTATGTAGCTAATAAAGGTTAGTGCTTTCTTAGTATGAGAAAAATGCACTCAAATACCCAAATACTAGAGGCTCAAAGACTCAAGACAAGACCTAGTTGTTACTCGTTACGCTTACGTACGTGTCTTATCGTCATCCTCATATCCTGACACCTTCATGCATACAAAATCATATGTATCAGTGTGTATTGTGTATTGTGGCTTCTTTCATGTTGTTCCATCTTTTTATTCTTATTCGTATTGTTCTGCTGTTGCTGCCGTTGTTTGAAAAATAGTAAAATGCACAGTGGATAGAGCCAATCCAAATATCAGTACCAATAGCAATAATGCACATGGTTTATTTTATAGAGTAACTTGTACATTGTGCAGTGTACAAAGGAAAGGCTCGCATGTACAAAGGAGAGGCCTTAAATATGCTGTTGCCTGTTTCTGTTTATGTCTGAGGCTGTCTCCGTCAATGTTTCTGTTTCTGTTGGATCTCCAATCTCCAATCTACAAGTACAAGTCCTTACACTTACACACATATTTCCATTCCGATTTCCAGAAAATAGAAAAGGTGTACAGAACATTAGGATCGAAAATCGAGGGAGAGAGAGAGAGACAGGCTGATAGACACGGACACGGACATACAGAGAGATGTAGAATATAGAAGCATCAGCAGAGAGTTAGAGACGAAGACGGAGATAGAAATGAAGATGGAATAAAGGCAAGAAAGTGGAGGAGAAAGGAGAAAAGAGAAAGGCAAGGAAGCAAGTCGTGTTCTTCAGCTTTATTGCAGATTGAAAAACTCAATTTTGCCTAGCTAAAGTATGCCATTTTCTCCGGAAATGTTATGCATCTTTTCGATAAAATCCTACACTTGGAATACAAATTCCCCGATTTCCGGGCGTATATAAGTATCTGTGTATCTGTGTAAAGTATAAAGTCGACTCTAGGCATTGGATTGGTAGAAAGTAGAAACCTATCAGACAGTATCAAGCTCTCTTTCCGTCTACACTTATTTTTCTAGCTCCTCATCTTCTTTTTCTCCGAACTGTATAGTTTATAGTGCATATCTAAGCATACATTATAAGGCTAAGTATATGCGGGTGTTGTGCATATACTTTTTGTATTACGAATTACGAACACTCACTTTGTACAGTATTAAGATGCAAATTTTGCGTGTATTAGATTGTGTATACGTAGATAAGTTTGTTCTTTCCTTGTTATTTATTCTTCCAATTCTCTTTTCTAGTCTATCTTTGTGATTCTCCATTTTCCATTCTCCATTCTCTATTCTACATTCTCCATTTTCCATTTTCCATCTTCCATCTTCCATCCCCATATTTGGCTTCATTACATAAGGTAAATGTGGCTCATAGTCAATAGTCGATAGATTGCATGTATACTTGACTTTCTCTGACTTGACTTGACAGTTCAGCTCAGTTGCTCCTCTCTCTCTGTTCTCTTCTCCTGTTACTTTTTCCCTTTTCTGTTCTCCTCTTTTCATTGAAATGGTATCAAAATGTGCATATTATAATGCGTGCTCCTTACTCTTTTCTCTCGTCGTCAATTTCGATTTCCTTGTAAGTATACGATTTCGATTCCTATTCCTATTCCTATTCGTATATTGTGTTCTCAACTCACTCTTGAGTCTTGAGTCTGGATATGGCTTCGCCTTTTCTCTTTCCTCTTTCGTTTTTCCTCTTATTTGTTCTTCTTCTTCATCGTTACCGTTATCGTATCTTTTGGCCTTGTTAGTGTTCCTAGTTTAAACTTCTTTATGGATTTTCTCTTTCTTTTTTTTGCTATCACTATTGCTATTGCTATTGCTGACACTGTTACTCTTACTCTTGCTCTTGCTCTTACTATTAGTATTATATTATGTTCTTTGTCTTCTCTTTCCATGTACATTGTACATTGTACATGTATTTTGTTCTTGTATTCCTACTCCTATTTTTCAATCTGTGTTGCTTCACTGCCTTTCACTTTTCATAACCATGCAACTCTTTTTTTCTGTTTCCTTTCTTCTTCTTCTTTTGTTCAATATGCCAAATGTGTTCAGTGCTCATATTGATTGTTTCAGGTCTGTCTGTCTGGCTGTCTGTCTGACTGAAGCAGTCACTCAGGCAGTCTTCTAATGCAACATGAATTTGAATTTGAATTTGGAAGTTGGATTTGTCTCTGACTCGTTGAACATTGAACATTGAGCATTGGGTGTTGGGTAACTTGTTGTACTACAGATCTCCAATCTACACAGACAATACTTTTCTTCTTTATCCTAACATTTTTCCATGAGGATGCTCCTTTTTCCTCACATTCATTTCCTATCCTCGCCACATTTCCTCACTCAATTTCCATTGTTTCTTTGTTCACCCTTGTTGTCTACTGTCTACTGTCTACCAATTTTTGGATCTTTGACCTCTGTCATTGTGTAGAATGTAGAATGTAGAAAGGAGAAAGAAGAAAGGAGAGCTACATTTTCCCTTTTATTCAATTTGAATTGGTGCATCTGTCTTTTGTGTTTTACACAAAATGATATGATTTTTTTCTTTAAAAGATATTTTTGCACCCCAATATTTCACGCTCCAATTCTCAATTTTGGCATGCCATGTCAAATTAATCGGGCATTGAACTATATGAATAAGGTTGAACATTGAACATTGTACACAAGCGGAAATTATATCTCTTGTGCAAGTCCAACATCGACAATCGACAATCGACAATCGACAGTATAAGCTCCAAGTTTTTCATGTTTCTTTAACACTGCATTCTTTATAACTATCTTTTTCTTTTTTTGCTTTCTTGCATCGAGTCTAGAAGTCTAGAAATATTATTTTAAGTAGGAGTAAAAGGTCAGGAAAAATGTTTTTCCTGTGATAACACCAACGTCTTCTTTTGGCTCTGCCTTGAAAAACTGGGAATTGCAGTGTGCTTTATCCTGTTGTGATTTGTGAGGTATTTTGTATGTACATTTTTGTAGATGCAAGTACAATGTACATTGTAATAGTCTAACGTGTCATGGGAATGGGCAGTATAAAGTACAAAGTATAAAGTATAGACTGACTGACTTGCTTAATGGTGATTTTCTATTGTTTCTTCCACACTTTCTTCTTTCTGTACAGGGACGTTCCGTTGGACGTTCATATCGATAATAAACCTCAGAAATCTGCAGTTGGTCGTCATTTTGGTGTGGTAATAGATGTAATAAATACAAACGGGCTTCCGTTCTACACCTCATCAAGTACGTCGTAACCCGTTACGAGTTGGACCAACCAACTCGTCTTTGACTTTTACTTTTGGCTTGGTTTGCTTTGGTTTGGGTTTCCTGTTGTGTGTCTGCAGTATGCACTTTACTCTAGGAACTTTTACATGTACAAAGTTGTAGTTCTATTTGTAGTCTAAATTAACTTTTATACATAATACATAATACATAACTTGAGCTGGAGATAAATAGCTGATTCACAGATTAGCTCAAACTCAAACTCAAACGCAAGCTGGAGACTTGAGAATGAGGAGAGTAAATAAAACATGAAATTTCTTCTTCATTCCTTCATCCAAGTTTAGTGTTTGTTTTTGTTATGATAGCCTGAAATTGTACTAAAAAGAGAAAATAGCTTGACTAATTCTCTTTGTGTTTATCTCTTCGTCTTTGTACCTCCATTGTCTTGGTTGTGTCGTTGTTGGTGTCATTGTAATTGTCATTAATATTGTGCTTATTTAGATGCAGTGGAATTACAACAAGAAGAGAAATGACTAATATTCATGGTATTAAAATGACTCTGTATTTTGCTAGCTTTGAAACATGAGAACATGAGAAGAGTATAGTTATAAAATGTATTATGTAGTTACTGCTGCTGGGTTTGTATTACTTCTAACAACATGTTTGATCTTGACTTTTGACTTGTGTTTTTGCTTACACATAAGAAATTACATGCTGCGTCCCCCGTAAATAATATTCCTACTAATTTTTTAATTTGATGCATGTTCTCTGCTCTGCCCTGCTCTGCTCTGTGTTTACCGTGTAAAATATAAAAGTACAGTATAGTCTAGATTACTGCCACTTTTATTTTACTTTTACATTTACATTTGTATTTACGTTTAGGTTTACATTTACATTTGCATGCAGGATGCAGGAAACGATATTATTTGTTCCTATGATAACAAAAAACATACACACTCGAAACTCAAATAAACATGGAAGAAAGTAGAAAGGAAACAGGGAACAAATACATGCATAAAATGATACGAGTGAATGAGTGAGTAAATGGAGAATGGAGAATGAGAAGGAATAAGAAAGGAAAGATAAAAACGAGCTCGTAAACTGGTAACTGGTAAACATGACATGAAAACTACTTCTACTTCTACTACTCGAGACGAGAGTTTCTGTTTTTTATTCGCATAAACTATAAATTACAAACTACAAACTACATGTATCTACGCATACATTTACACACTCACACACACATACACAAAACGACATTGTTCCTACTTTCTGTACAAAATAAATGTGTACATTGTAGGTTGTACATACATATACAATGTACATCGATAACAGAAGGAGAAAGAGGAGAAGAGGAGAGAAAAGAATAGAAAGAGCTTTCGTTTCTTTCTTTCTTTCTTTCTTTCTTTCTTGAGCGTTGAGCGTTGAGAGTTGTTGGGTGTTTGGTGTTTGGTGCTTGGTGCTTGGAGTTTTGGTGGGGTTGGTAATAAATATACGTGTGGATAAAGTTTGATGTTCTTGTTATCGATTTCATCATGTTAAAGAGAAGGGAGGGTTTAATCCATTTCCAGCTAATATATCCACTAAACTTACTACTTAACCATGTTCTTCATCCTACTCTTTCACCTCCTGTGCACGGGTACTTTATGCACAATCCAATCCATCCACAATCCACAATACACATGTTCTCAGTTCGGGCTCTACTTGTTTATGGGAAATACATTTATGTAGAAATTCTGGGATACATAATATATTTATGGTTTACATGCACATAATTTCCCATTTTCCATGCCTGCACCCAGTTCAGGTTTCTTCATTTTTCTCATCTCCCACCTCAACTCAACTCTACTCAATTCGAGTCAAGTCAAATTCATACAGTGCATGAGCTATAAATATCAAAACCTTCCACATTCAGGTAATGTGACTGTTATGTTCACGTTCATGTCCATGCTTTGTGTTGTATTGTGCTGAGCTTCTCACCGCTTCTACATGAAACATTACTCTTCCGGATGCACACATGACAATGTATCCAGATGTATCCAGTATCGAGTATCATTTTGGAGGTATGTACGTTACTCAACTAAAATGCTTGTGGTCTGGAGTGGGTATTTTAATGCATTTTACTTTTAATATTAAACAAGTTGATTGTTGATGTTTTGATTCTTTTGCTTTTATACCTTTTAAAAATTACAACATGGTTTAAGAAAATGAATGCAATTTCAGATGTGCACTGTTGTACAAGATTTTCTAAACATGAACCTTTCTATAATAAAATATAGATGTACATAAAAGATTTGCACAAATAAGAAATTGAAAATGAAAATCCGCCAATAAAAGTGAAAGAAGCAAAACGCACTATTAGTTTGATTCAAGCATTTGGTGTTCAAACGTGAATTGGAGTTCAAGTATCGAGCATCGAGTATCGAGGAATTTTCTCAGAATGGAGAATTCAGAGCTTATAACTTACAGCCACAGTTGAGGAATGTTGAAGAAGGTTGAAGAGAAGAGGAAAAAACAAAACGAGGGAAAGTCAAACCGACCTAGAGAACTTACTGAGAAAAACAGAACTGTGTTAACATGATGTAGCCTTTAGACACAACTTGACTAGACCAAGAACCAAGAACCAAGAATCAAGAATCGGGAATCGGGAATGGTGTACTTGAGAAAATGCAGTTTGTTGTAGAGGAAAGCCCAAAACACAAACATACACTCACACTCACTTTCCCACTCGCACGACAACTTGATACACACAATACACAACATATCGTACAATGTGCTAGATTTCCCGATTCCAGATTCTAGATTCTTGTAGTGTACCAATATGAAGTGTTCATGGTGCGGAGGAGTGTGGATTGTAATGTGTTTGTGTGTACACATACATGGTTGGAGTAAAATGGCAGAGAATGGCATGACGACATGCGAATGCCAAAACTTTTACATCTAATTTCCAATGTTTTAACGTTTCAACTCGCTCCAATCCCAACTTTCTCCAATGTGAACTCCTGAACTTAACATGTACAATATTCATTATACGTTATATACTATAGTCTACACACTACACATGTTTTGTGTCTTGTGTTACATTCCAAATATCAAACCGGTACATTGTACATGATACGCTACATGTTTATGTTGTATCGTCTTAAACATTGTATGCCATACATTGTACGTTGTACATGTGGAGTGATTATAACGCAGCTCAGATTTTTAGTCCTAGTTTTTTCTCCTGTACAAATATATCAAGTCAACTGTGACTATTGAGCATAGAACACAGAACATATGCGTGTATGCAGTATGTACGTGTAGTCACGAATACCAAATACCGAATACCGAGTACCGTAATCTTTTGCGTTTGCTGTAGAACTCTTGACATATCAACATGACTTTTACTCGACATAATAGGTTAACAGAGAAGGAGGAAAAAATCAAAGTGTATAATTGAGACGAATGAATGCCAAGTCAGAGCCAGAATAGACCAGACCATTTCACCAGGCCAGACTGTGCCACACCAAACCAGCTAAACTGAAAGGAGAAAAACTTTGAAAAATTGTACTTTGTGTACTTCACCATGGCAGAAATCGAAGCAGAAAAAAACATACACAATGTACAATTTAGAATGCACACCGTCAAAATCTACACAAATAGTAAATAATTCTGCGTGAGCAGTGAAAAGTGAGCGGGTTTTGTTTGTCGCAAATCGACTTGTAAACTTTGGCCAATGTGACATTTGAACATTACCGTGTAATTGGATGTGATGAATCTCGTAGCTCGTAGCTATTATAAATGACATTTTCATTTTTCTACATTTCCCTTGGAATTTCCCATTTATTTTTCCTATGGAATTCCAAACAGTTTAATTTAAAGTCAAAAGTTTTCATTTTGATTTTTACCACTGATTTGAAATTTGGATTTGGATTTGGATTTGAGACAACATCATTTTCAAAACGTTTTGTGTTTAAAATTCTTCAAACTATCTTTTATATATTTGTGCGGACATTCCCATTGTCTTTATTCTGTAGCAAATAATGAAAAAATACTTGGTTGTACATATAGAGAATTGGCCTTGAATAGTGGGATCAGCCACGAGTACGAGATATGAGAGGCACAAGGTTATTTTTTTCAGTGTGTGTCCATAATACATATAGAAAATAGATAGTTTGGACATTGTGGAAATGAAAGCGTGCAAAAGACAGATTAGGGAAGGGATGTGCAGCGGGAGTAGGATTTGCAATAACAGGGTAATCAGTAATGTTTCAGCGTGGTTGAAAGTTGAAGGGCCAGCTAATCGTAATCGTAGATTGTAGATCGTACATAGTACATAGTAGATTGTACTGTGGTATTTGTACCATATATAATATAAAACTGTACTGTAAACTGTGAAGTTATATCCGTGAAGCTCCTTTTGATTAGATAGAATTTTCAATCTCATTTTTCACTTTTATTATTACCATTTTTTTTGTAGCTGGAGAAAATCACTTTCAAAAATTGGATTCAAGATTGAAGAGAGTAAAAAGAAGAGGAGAAAAGAACGGAAGAGTAACAGTGGAATGAAATGGTGAAAGTCAGACAAGTTGCTCCGTATGTTTCAATGAATTTCCTTCCCCATATATTTATTGTATTTGTGTGTGTGTATATTTGAATTCTAGTGAGATTTACTAGTGTATTACGTATACACATCTACATTCTACAATGTACATTGTACATCCATCCATCCCGAAAAACAAGAGAAAAGGGTAGACAGACAGATAGAGAGAAAACAGACGGACAGATAGACAGAGTAGCTTCACGTCTGCTCACCAGAATTGTGTGAAGTTGTGGAAAGAAAGGAAAGCACAAGCCACACCAAACCAAACCAAACCAGACCAGACCAGACCAAAACCAAAGCAAGCCACATGAAAACCATGAAGAAATGGATGAATCCGATTCACAGGCATTTCAACCTGAGCTTTGATTTTGATAGCAGACTTCTTTCTGATATGTATTCTTTAGTTGAGCTGGAGCTGGAGCTGAAACTGAAATAGTATGAGTCTAACCGAGTTGAGTTGCTATTAGTTGTTGGCTCCCGTCTAGAAAATGAATGATGTTATAAATTATGAAGGGGCGTCGGCTCTCGCTTATCTTTCAATAGGATGAAAGATGTCCTGGTTAACTCAGTGGCTTGAGTCTTGAGTCTTGATTCTTGATGCTTGATGCTTGATTCCACTCTCTCCTTTCCTTACTTCAGGGTTCTATGTATTTCTGATTCTGGTGCTGGTGCTGGTTCTGGCCATCCCATAATAAGCTTTTGCTTTTGTTATTTTTTACCCTTTTCTTCCCTCTTCCTCCCTTTTCTCTTTTCTTTTCTTCCGCATTTCTCCTTACACTTTTCCACATGTAAGTTTCCATACTTATATGTACATGTACAATGTATAATGTTTATAATGTATAAAGTGGCGTTTTACTTGTACAAACACCACCACCAGCAAGCAAGCGAGTTTGAGTCTAAAACATACATTGGGCGGGTGATACACTGGCCGTAGCCGTAGTTCACTCATGCACTAGTGCATTGAATCTCTACATTCTACATTCTACACTCTACATTCTACGTGTAGGTACACATGAAATGGAGCAAATGACAAAGAAGAAGAATCAAGTCTAGAGTCTAGAGTCTAGAATCTTTTAAGATGGAGAAAGCAGCGGCAGCATCCAATTGTCAATTTTTCACGAGTCGCCTGGACGTTTACAAACACGTTCAACGTCAATTTTAACTCGCGGTCTTGTTTGTCTTTCAGATTTTGGAAATCTAATGGCTTTTACACGAGGGATCTATTCAAAGACGAACACATCAGAATCATCACAAGCAAAAGAACAAGCGCAAGAACTAGAGCTGAAACTGTAGCTGTAGCTGTAGCTGTAGCAAAAGTATGAGAAGAAAAGAAAGAACAAGAGAATATAGTCAAAGTTTGGATATCAAGCATGTTTTCTCTCTTCCTCATCTTCTAGTCGTAGTCGTAGTCGTAGTCGTAGTCGGCTCAGACCAAAATGTCTCAGGATATACATGGAGATTTTTGCACAGAATCTAAAAAAAGTGTAGTCTAGAGCATAGAAAATAGAAAGTGCGTCTGCTTTATCTATTTACACTCAACATTGGGTTCACATGAACAGCATGAAACATGAAACATGAGTTTCCGTCTTGTCTTTTGGCCTTTCACACGGTCGTCACCGAGTTTGGATGTGCCTCTTTAATGTTTCTTTTTTTGTTTCAACCAGTTCTTCAGTCTTCAGTCCACTGAAGAAAGAGGAGACACACAGAGTGAACTAGACAGACTTTGAGAGTTACATTGTACATGTATAATGTATACCTTTGGATGCGTGTATACATTTCCTCAAGGACTCGTAGTTCGTAGAGGAACTCAGCGCAGAGGTCATTAAGAAAATAAGTTTAAACTGCATCTCCTCCACAAGTTTCAAAAGAAGTAGGGAGAGATGGTATGGACTGATGTCGGCTGATACGGACATGCCTATAAAAAACGGATTAAAATGTACGTTTATGGGCAGGAATAAAGTTTTGAAATATCTATAGATGGTATTTCATGCCCATTACCCTGTCTACTCTCTACCATACACTTTCACTCAACCACATGTACAAATAGTTTTTTATTGCATACACATCCTGTATCTTACATTGTAAACAGTACACAGTACATACCATTATACATTACGCATTACGTTACATTACATCACAGTACATTATGTTTTCTAAATACGTTATGAGAGGATATGATGTGTACTGTGAAAATTAAAAGAGAAAATATATGACCATACTTTAAAGGAGGAGAGGCAGGAGGTTTGGAGTTTGGAGTTTTGGAGGTTCGGAGGTAGTTATGATGTCAATTGAAAAAACGTATCATTTTCCTCTTTACATATACAATATACAATATACATCTAGGATCCAGCCAGGTTTCCTCCACAACTACAACTTTTTCTCCACTACAAAGTGCTACAATACAGGGTACAAGGAGCACACGGGCTCACCGTTATGGCTCCAGTTGAAACGATTAAAAATTGTGAAATTGAAAATGGTAAACGGTAAACGGTAAACGGTGAATAGTACATACAACATTACAACATACACGTGTAGGTTTCATGTGAATCTGCTGAGACTGGTGGCTGGTAGTGCTGGAAGTTGTGAGATATTAGATATTAGAAAAAGGAGACAAAATTGGGAGAGAGATGACGGTGAACGGTGAACCGCAGGGTGGGAGAAAGGAAAACGGAGAAAGGAGGGCGGAGGAAGATGGTAAGACGTTTTAAATTTGACGGTTTTATACGTGTATTTATTTATATGCACAACATTTTTTATTTATGACAGCTTCCCAAAGTGGCTCCTTTCAAAATGCATCCAAAACGCATGAAATTACAAGTAAAAGACGGAGGAGGAGGAGGAGGAGAAGAAGAGTAATAATATCAATAAAGCAGTACAGTACAGCATAACAGCAGAGCAGAGTAGTGTTTACTTTGAAGGATATCGGTAGACTTAAGTGTCGTTCTAAATAAATGTATGCATGCATGTACACTGTACACTGATGTACATTGTACATGTAGATCGTAGATGTTAGATGTTGGAAGGTTTTCTGAAGATGCCGGTGTGGAAGAGTATGAGAGAGTATGTGGGAGGGTGGGCGGAAGGAAGAAATGGAAATAGCCAGTGAAAGATGTATCTGTATGAAAATTCCTTCATGTCTTCAGAGTACTTTCTCCACCGTAGAGTAATAATACAGGGCCATGTTATGTGTTTCCCATCATACTGAATATAATATGACTACAGTTATGAATGTCGAGATACGCTTCATGTTTATGTAGCAATTCCGCTTCGTCCCATTTCAGAGGCACAAGATACAAGATACATACTACAGTAATAATCAAACTCTCCTGTACTTTCAGCCCAACTCAACTCTATTTGCATCTGTTTATCTAAAAGCAATAAATCAATTTGGATTGCTCCTGTGACTATTCACAGTGTACATGATCTTGAACTTTCATTCTCAACATCCATGCCACCGGCACCAGTACCGGCATCCGAGTTTTGACCGGTACCTTTCCGATCCCGCTGACTTTTCCTTTATAAAATGTGTATCTTAAAATTATAAAGTACAGAGAACACAAAGAAAAAGGCTCTTTCTTTACTCACAATATTCTTGATTCTTGAGTATCTTTGATTCACAAGAAAAGCTAAATAAAAGCTGACTTTTCATGTACAAATACAAAATACAAATACTACAGTATATTTGTAACCAGCTTCATGTACGCATGTGAAAAGTTGATGGTAAATGGTACGTGACTTAAACTCTGACTCTGACTCTGACTTTGACTTTGACTTTGAATTGTGTGTTTCTTACTGACCTGGTGAGTAATTAAAACTCGTAAATTGGGGCTACTCACCAATAAATTGTGGTTAGGCCACCATTTATAGCCTCTTGTTATATTTTATGTGGAGTCATACTTGGGAAAAAGCGAGCCAAAAACCAACGGACGTAAGAAATGCGAGAATGCGGAAGCGTAGATGTAAACTATAGATACCGTACGCCATACAACATACGCCAAACACCATACTGACACGCTGGGAAACTGGGAAGCTGAGAAGGAAGCGGAAGCGTAAAAAATGGGACGAGAACCTGTTTGCGAGAAGGACGGGCCATTTTCAGTCTTCATTTTGTCTTCACCTTGTAGCTCATTACATTTACGACGGAGAGGGAAGGAGAAAGACAGAGAGAATACAGAATACAGAATAAAGGGAGACAAAGGGAATTAACTGTACAAGAGTACATAAAAAGTAATTAAAACTTTCCAGCTAATGCATTCTCCACTCCTAATAGCTGTAATAGTGGGATCTTTAATGCTTTCCCTCTTTCTCTTCTCTTCCGACTCCAGTTCTACCGTTTCTTTTTTCTTACAACAGCCACGTGCACAACATCACACCACAACATACCAACATACCAAACCACACTCTAGTGCGCACACTTGGATGTAGTGTAGATAATAGATATGCATCAAAAATAGAGGCTATAAGATATCCTTCATTCTGAACAATGTACACCTAATTTAGCATATTTCATACAATGTAACCATAAAATTTTTAAAATTTGAATAGAAAAGTGCAAGATTTATTTTTATTTTGTTTTTTATGCAAGCGCAATTAATGAGACACAAGACAACACAACAAGTTGAGTGTCGAGTGTCGAGTGTCTAGTGTCTGAGCATAAAAATAGTAATGATAATCAACCACCTTCCCTTTATACATACACATACACACACACAAATAGCACACAACATAAATACTTTTTATACAGGAAAAGTATAGCAGTTAAACCTACGGCGGGCTCGTAAATAATACAGAGACTGTTTGTGTTTGTATTTGTATTTGTATTCTGTTCTTTGTGGAGGAAGGTGCGAGTAGAATTGAAATTTCTCATTTCTTTACGACTTTCTTTCTTTCTCCGGGAGAACTTGAAGGGCAAAAAAAAGAACACCACAAGAAATTTACACACAAGTCTAACTAGACCAAACAACAACACAAAAAACAAGCAAGGAAAAGGAACAAATTAAAGACGTCTACAAGTACATGTATGTTGTATGTTGTACTTTGGTGAGGAAGAAGCCCACAGATTAAAATGAGGGAAAGTCCAAGTTATATGAACTCTTATGTGTATAAGGTATATATTATATACTAGTACATAGTGCAGAGTCATGGGAGTTGGAAATTTTCTGGTGAAAATTAAAGCCAAAGTAATGGTGGCTAAACGCTCTTCACCTCATGCATCTTCCTTTCTACAGTTTACAGTCTGGAGTCTACAAACTACAGATATTTCTTTTGCTCAAGAAGAAAAAGTATAAAGGAGAAAGAAACTCAACCCAACCCAACCTTCAAAATACGTGTATCTTTTTCACACCTGCGAATACCTCTCGTACAAAGTTGAACTATACATAGTATAGCTAAAACGTATTAAGTAAGTTTTATATTATACATTATACCTTATACATACAATATACAATAAACATATACTTATTTCTAGGAATCCAAAGTTCCCCTTCCATTTTCAGATGATTCTGAATTATTGCACATTTACACACTCACACTTTTGTACACATATAAACATTGCACTTGTGCACATGACAGTAAAGTTTTCCAGATGGAATTTCTACATTCTCCATCCTCCATCCAGAAATTTAGATCCATGCATTTAGATATTTAATAATTTTTCTCGGGGATGACTTGAACGTGGAATTAGATCTACAACTTTATGCACATGACCACACACATAATACATACGTGTGTGATGGAATTTTTTGATGCTTTTCTCCACTACAGTAGACAGGAGGAAACTGCACCTTTTTTGTGCACCAGTACAACTTATAAATGGGAAAAGTAGTCGACTTTGTAGATTGTAGATTGTATATTGTAGATTGTAGACAGTAGACAAGGATTTCATTCCAGGAGAAATGATGCAATTTCTTATAAGTGCTTCGGGCCTCAACGGCATTTATTTTCTGTTACATTACAGGGCGGCCAAGGCTTAATCATCCCTTTCGCCCTTCTATACATAAAATATAAAATACCAAACTACAAACTAAAAACTATACTACTCTGTTACAATTTTTCCTATACTTTTACTCCGCCGTTTAAATTCAGTTTTCAGTTTTCAGTGGTACATGCAACTTTTTTGTATACTTATTTTAGACTTGTAGTCCTCCCTTTAAATTGAAACTTTGTGGCTGTGTCAAATTTAAATCTAAGAGAAAAGATGCACTATTCTGTATAGTATAGTATAGTCGTGCATGCAATGAAATAGAAATAGAATACCCTATATAATATACTTCCCACCATTTTAAATTACGTTACACATTACAAACCGGATTTGCATTCTCATTTTGTCCTTGAAAGAATCCCTCAATTGCCTATGAAAATGGAAAGGAGGCAAAAGTTGCCCGAGTCACGAGTAATAAGCAAGAAAGCCACAATGTAGAATGTAGGGTACAGAGAAAGCTCAGGATTAGCCAAAGTACTCATTTAGATACATGTATTTCTAGTTAATGCAATTGTAATAATATACTGGACGTGAAAAGCTAGAAAATCTAGAAAGCTGGGATAAAACCTCATAGATTATGCAGCGTCGTTATCTCAACGGCGAGATGTGCTCTCCTTGGTCTTCGTTTTTGCGGAGAAAGTGTCTTTATAAATCTGTATAAATCTCAGTAGAAAGGAGCAACAAGAATAATGAATATTCTTCAATGACTTTTACCATCATATTCATCGTTATGACAACGTGTTTTATTTGGTGCCGCACAGTACAATATACTACAATCTACAATACAGTACAATATAATATGACATATCATTTGACTTATTTGAATCATATTCCGTATTCCACCTTGATTCAAAAGTGAAATTCAAAACTTGAAACCCAGCAAAGCAGAGAGAGTAACAAACTACAAACTACGGTTTGTAGGCGCAGTGAGAGGAAACTCAACTCGTCAAAGACATGATGAAAACCAAGAAAGAAAGAAAGAAAGAAAGAAAGAAAAAGGGAAAGTCAAATTTTTCATATCCGACTGGTATTGTCATTTCTCTCTCACATCTCCTTTACAACGCAATCTCAATACTCAAGATTCAAGACTCAATACTCAAGAGCTCTTCAACCGCGATAGAACTAGAAATGAAATACAGGCTCATCCTTCCTTTCTCCTTTTATTTTCTCCATAGATACACACACAAACACACACACATTTTCATTTTGGTATAATGTGTCTTCTTAGATTCGTTCTGACTTTTCATGTCAATGTGCGTTTGTCGTTTGTAATGCAGAATGTACAATACAAAGAAGATACATGAGAGGAAGGGGAGAATAAAGGGAAAAGAAATTCTCCTTGCGTATCATCTCCCTCATTTTCTAGACATGTTCTTAGTTTGTACTATTCGTACTATTCGTACTGTTCCTTTCTGTGAGGGGATGAGACGACAAGACGACAAGACGACAATCCACTTGAAAGAAAAGAAAAGACGAGAAAGCGTCAAGGAGAAAGAATCAAATTGGAAAATGAGGGGAAGCTTGTTGAACAAGATAATCATGCAGAATTAAGGAGTGAAGACGAGAATTACAACACAGAATCAACCACAGTTGAAAGATTTTTTCTTACTTAAAATTTTGATGGTACATTGGTACATTCATAGCACAAGTCTAAAATTCACTCAAATGTCCGAAATCCTGTACGTTTGTTTTCTTTTTCAACCTTTTCTATCATTCAGCTTTGTTGAGAAAAAGTTGTACATAATTCGGAATTCGGAGGAAAAGTAGAAAACAATTTAATCATCCTGTCTTTCAAATATTGACATTTCCCGATTGTGCAAAAAAAAAAATTCCTTTCT
>JABASP010001535.1:0-28269 GCA_019776565.1 Sminthurinus signatus | reverse complement strand
TAGTCTATTAATTCGAGAATTTGAGAAAATCAAAAAAATAAACACGCTCACTGAGGAAGAATCCATACGGTTTAATAGTACAACTGAGTGTGACTTGTGTCATTGCATACTAACACCAGAAATTAAAGTAGCCGATCATGCACATCATGGAGAGAATCAAAGTCTAAGATTTGTATTATGCAAATCCTGCAATGCTATGATTCAGGATAGCAATTTAAAAATAAATTGCTATTTTCATAATCTTCAATTTGATTCGAATTTCATTCTAGAAGGATTGAGTAACTATATGAATGTTACTGTTGTTGGTAGCTCGATAGAAAATCTGAAGGGAATAGAGATAGAAGGATATTTAAGAATATTGGATTCCCTTTCAATTTTTCAAGTTAGTTTAGATAGTGCTGTAAAATTGTTACTAGAAGACAGTCTTGAACATTTTCATCCTGTCAAAGAAATTTTTCAAAGCAAAGGAGATTACACACTATTATTTAGAAAATTACCATATTGCTATTCATATTTTAATTCATTTGAAAAATTCAAAGAAGTTGAAATTCCGGATAAAGCATTTTTTTATTCTTCATTGACTGACACTCATATTACTGATGATGATTATACATATATACACAATGTGTATAAGAATTTCAATTTAAAATGTTTAGGTGATCTCACTCTTTTGTATAATCTATTGGACGCGGTTTTGCTTGGGTGTATACTAGGACGATTTTCAAACATTATTTATGATAATTTTCAGTTAGATATTTTAAATTATTGGACATTGCCAAGTCTAGCCGGAGACATAAGCTTAAAAATGTCAAATGTTTCATTACAACTACTCGATAGTTCTGATATGTATACATGGTTAAATACGGGCGTGCGTGGTGGGTATAGCGACGTAATGTACCGGTATGCAAGGGCAAATAATAAGTATTTGTCTGATTATGATCCGAGTTTACCTACTAGCTATCTACTCTATACAGACATGACAAATTTATATGGGTTTTGTCAACAACAAAAATTATATGTAGATTCAATCAGATGGCTTAGTTCAGCCGAAACTAGATACATCATTTCAGGTATACATACTTTTGACTTTGATGGTGATTATAACTATATATTTGAGGTGGACCTGGAATATCCAGTTCTTCTAAGACTAGAACATGCTCATCAACAATTCCCTTTAATCATTTGTCATGAAACTGTAAAAGAGTCTGAGCTTTCTCCATTGCAACATGAACTCAGAAATAAACATCCAGAGCTAAGAAGTAAAATTAATAGAAAATTAATGGCAAGTTTTAAAACAAAATATAACTATGTATGTTTAGCAAATAATTTACAATATTATATACAAAAGGGAATTAAAATTTTAAAAGTACACCGTGGAGTAAGATATAGGCAAACAGCATGGTGCAAGTCATTTATGGACAAGTGTGTGGAAATGCGTAAAAGTACTACCACAAAATTTGCCGGGGATTCATATAAATCGATCGCAAATAGTAATTACGGAAAATATTTAATAAATTGTCAATCATTTTTAGATTTTAAAATAGTAACAAAAAAAGAAAAAGTCAAAAAAATTACATCATCTCCAAATTTTCAAAGCTTTCGTATATTAGGGGAAGATTTAGCTTTATGTGCAAGTAAAAAAGGGAGCTGTACAATTGACAAAACGAATTTACCAGGGTTAATCGTGCTCGAACGCTCAAAGGAGCATATGATTAGGACATTTCATGATTTCATATGTGTACATTTTCCAAATGCAAAGCTCTGCATGTCGGATACAGACTCGGCTTTACTCTTCCTTGAGACGGAGCAAGATATATACGAGTGGATGTATAAAAATGATCATGTCTTTGACACTTCAAATTTTCCTCCTGAATCTAAATATTTTAGTGATAAAAACCGTTTAAAACCTGGATTATTGAAAGATGAATTTAAATCAAGGCCTATAAAAGAGTTCTGTGCACACAGAGCAAAATCATGGGCAGCAAAGTTAGATGATGGGGAAGAGCATAAAAGATTAAAATCTACACCCAAAAGTGTACGTGATAAACAAATTAATTTTGAACATTACAAAAATGTATTATTTGGTAGTGAATTATCACGTCATATCTCGAGTTCTATTCGCGCATCAAATTTTAAAGTTCATGAAATTAAAAAAAGTTCAATTAGCTTACATAGTTATAGTGACAAAAGATATCAAAAAAATTTAATTGAATCAGTTCCTTTTGGATTTATAGAAGAAGGGCATTGAAAATGGTCAGTGAATCAGAAAGTTTTGAATATACATTGGCTCATCCTTTTCAACTCATTTTGTCTGGTCCCAGTGGAAGTGGTAATAAATAAATAAAATAAGCATTTTTATATATAAAAATATTCAACTAATAGTTTCCAACTATTTGATTTCTTACCGCGGCTCTGTAATGTAGTAAATGTTACACAATGGCCGCCGACTAGAAATCACATAGCCCCAGCTATTAGTTGCCCCACCCCCTCCCATTTCCGGCCCACCCCCTCGAGGGTCGGAAAAACATACCACAGTGGCGAAGCTCTCGCCAATTTTTGAAATATTAAAAAAAGAGTTTGAATTATTTTAAAATATATATTTTAAAAAATTATTAAAATAATTCAAAGTCGATAAAATAAATTTAGTGAACAGTAATTATAAGCATATGATATTTTTGTAGGTAAAACAACACTATTGCGCCGCATGATTCAAGATGTCGATAGTATAATATCTCCCAGAATTAAGAAAATTGTATATTGTTATAATATATTTCAGGATAGTTTTATAGAATTACAAAAAAATCCAAAGGTAGAATTACATGAAGGTCCATTATTTGATATAAATGAATCCGCAGATTCTCCTCCAACTCTAATAATATTTGATGATTTTCATCATTTAGTAGGAAAAGATGAGAGATTTGAACAGCTTTTTCTATATAATTGCACACATCGTAATTTGAGTGTAATACTTTGTTTACATTATCTTTTCCCAAACCGTTTAGCTAGTACATTATGTAGTAATTCCAAATATACAATAGTTATGAGATCTTTAAGAGACAAGAAAGGAATAAAGAAATTAGGTCAAGAAATGCATGCAAATGAACGATTTTTAATGAAATGTTATGATGAATTCACAAAAAATAAACCTTATACTTATATATTTATATCTCATGCACAAACAGATGACTCAAGATTTGAATTAAGATCAAGCCTGTGGGCGAACGAAGCAACTCTTGTAAAACGAATGGACTAGAAAAAATAATACTCTCTTTCTCTCTCATGTTTATGTATTAGTTTAAGAATTAGATTAGCTAGATATGACATTAGTAGTTGATGCACAATTCGATGAAACTGGAAAAATAAATGAGGTTTCATTTGGATACCTAAGAGCTTATAGCTCATTTATAATAACGCATTGTGTTTTAAGCTGGGAAAGCTCAGCCGAACATCTAGAACGACAAATAGCCTGTATAAATAGGACGTGTGACGGGGTCATCCTGACCACGTCTGAAGACACAAGACAAAATTTATTTAAAATCCTTAGGCAGGAAATAAAAATAGCCACAATACAATCCATCATACCATGTGTGAGCTCATTCCCATGTGACGAACTGTGTAGTCATCATAATCATATGGGTAATGATTTTTTCACGAAAAAATTAATATGCACAAAAAATAGGATATCAAAATACGTATCTGCTTTAAAACAACGCATTTTTGACAGAGACATTTTTACAAACTTATATCGTTTAAAATTTGAAACTCAGAGTTCCAATCCTTTTTGGCTAACACCTACTTTCCGAGAACATCCAGACTTTACTCTTGACTTTTCTCATCTTTTAAAACTTGAAGACTCGGATTTTGATATATATGAGACATTGAGTGACTGCTAAAGTTATTTTATCAAGTATGAACTTCGTCGCCATAGTGGACGATAACAAAAAATTTGAAATTTCTATATTGAATGACACAGGAAATTTATGTATATACAGAGGAAAAAAACATAGGGGAATTTTCAGACCAAATGAATATTATCTAATATATTATTATAAAGAGTGTATAGAAAGTACAAATTTTTTTAATGTTCCAGACAAATGGTTTGAAACTCAAGAAACAGAAAAAGCAAAAGTAGACAATTTTTTAAAGTTTAAAACATTTTTCGCACGTGAGGAATTTCTTCCCCTTCAAAGTCGCATTCTCCGAGAAGGAGCAATTTCACCTTGCGCACGCTGTTCCTCACAATTTGACACAAGGCAAGGAGAAAATATATGTGCTGCGGGACTTGTGAATGAAATGCAAACATGTTATACACTTCTGAATGAGAAAGAAAAATTATTGATAAAGTCCTTATTTGAAAATAAATTTTAAAATAAAAAAACTATGAATCAAAATCTAAAATTAATCTCTGTGTCCACTAATAAAAATAAACTAGAAGTAGCAATTGTGACAGAGACAGACGCTCAACATTATATAAACCAGCCCATTCCTAAAATTATATTTGAAAAGGATGTATGTGTCATAGATTATGATATTAAAGAAACATTTAAAGAGGAAGTAGACTCGTATTTTTTCCTTCCCAAGTCATGGATAGACTATAATACAAGTTTGTATACTGCCCCTGTAAAATTTGAACTCACTGATTATTTATTAAAATTTGATAAAACAACAAATGACTTAGAAGTTCAAAGTGATCTTCTTGCTTGTTGTGAACAATTTAAAAGGTGTTGTGTGTGTAGAAAATTAAAAGAACTTTCTCCATCTTTGTGCAGTATACAAGTTATACAAGGAATGATGAAATTATTAAAACATGGCGCCACGAGTTCTTATAATAAGTTATCGAGTACATAAAGTGCAAGGAAAAATTATCCACGAAGTGTGCATGTATGATAGTGTTAAAAGTAAATATAAGTGTATTTTCAATAAACACATTCCAAAATACTGTGTAAAATCACCTTATGAAGGATACTATAACTTTATACTACGTTTAGGACTCAGAAATCATCCTACACAACTTTATCATCCATCTATATTTGGAATTAAAGCTCTTCGTTTAAGACAGGACAATTATATTCCATATGAAAGAAAATTTTTACAGTTAGTTCGTAAAAGACTCGTTCGTAATAGAAACAAGTGTGTTTGTTGTCGTTTATATTTACCAAAAGAAAATATTTGTGTCAAGGCAGAAGTAGAAAGTTTAGTAAACATAATTAAGGAGGAAAACATATCAGAGAAAGAAATAGAATCATTAGGGACGAGTCAGTCAAAAATATTATATATATAGACGTGAGAGAAGGAGAGTAGGAAAAACAGAGAGTCGTCAAATCAATTTTATCAACCATTCAAAATGCATCTCGATTCAAGTGGCGAGCCGTCGGAAAGATCGAGTATTCCATTCCCCCCTGCTCCAGGCGAAGACTCAGTATTCCAAGTAATTCAATTATTACAACAGAGTCTTTTAGATCCTGATTATAATTCAGATAATGAACATAGTATTGATGTGGATGAGGACGATGTTGATGTGGAAATCTCCCATGATGAAAATATTCATACTATGGAATCTTCATGTTCAACTGAAACTCTGGCATCATTTTCTCCGAGAAGTCCAGAATCTTCTCCAAATTCTTCTGATGTCAATTTTATTGACGACTCAGAATTAGAAGTAGAAGACGAAAAAGAAAAAATCCCGCTTCAAGAAATCCCACAGAATAATAATATTCAATGGAATTATTCAGATGAAAATAGTTCAGATGGTTCGATAGAATGTGTCTCGGATCCTGGATTTGACTACGATGATGATGATGAAAATAAAGAAAATTACGAACCTCCTCCAGCCAAAAAACGCCGACTTATGAGACGTCTTCGTTCTGTGAGTCGGTTCAGTCCATATTGAGTGAGAGAGAAAGAGAAAAATAAACCTTTGTACATACCCTATTTTCCCATCTTGTAAATATGTATCATAATATGTAAAATATACATCAAAATATATATAACATACTGAAAAAAATTCTCATAATATTGTACATAATAATTTTAAGACTGATAACAGAACAAAAAATGCAAAAAAAATAAACCCTAATGTATATAATGTAAGTTAGTTTGTAAACTAGTGTTTAAGTTAGTCTGTAAGTGTATGCGTGTGTGAGAGAGTGTGAGTGTGAGAGTGAAAGAGTCTATAATATTTAACATTATGAATAGTCTAGAGATAGCAGCATGTTTATCTAAATTGTCAAAATGTAACCGCGGCCGTGGTTTATTTCAGGTTTTACCCTGCGATAAGCTTTCTAGTATTAACTTGAGTAAACTACCTATATATTTAATAGTGAATACAGATATTTCTACTAAAAGTAAGAGAAAGAAAGACAGAGTAGTCTATTGTAATTTATTCTAGTCCTTTTTCTAAGTCTAAATGGTTTATGTACTGTATACATATTATATCTAATATAGTCGTATGTATTTTTCAATAACATTGTAACTTATAAGACTGAATACAAAAAAATATGCATGATATGTACTGTATTGTAACATTACTAGTCTTAAATACCAAGTATGTATTTGTATAGATTTTAAACTGTATTGTTCTCATAGAAGGTTCACATTGGGTCTCCTTTGTGTGGAAAAGCAAGTCGGATCCCTTGTATTTTTTTGACACATTTGCTGAGCTCCCCTCATATTATTCTGAACATCTGGATAATTTTGTACATAGAGTGAACCGTAAACTTGTATGCAATAGAAAAATAGTTCAACCTCTCCTGTCCTCCTCATGTGGACAGTTTTGTATATATTTCCTATCAAAGTGTATGAAAACTAATAAGTGTAATGTAAACATATTTAGCCCCAATTTACAATGTAACCATAATATAGTAGTTAAGTATGTAAGTACTATGCATGCTATCCCATGTTCAAAATTGTATACGTACGGTAAAGTACAAAATTGTAGTGCACGTGTAAAGTAGAATGCAAATAATAAAAAGTCAAAAAACACACCAGAAAACTTTTTTTTCTAAAAGCCTACTATATACAGCGTTTATTTATCTATACACATTCACATAATATATTTAAGTACATACATTCACTACTATTACATATTACAATGAATATATTCATAATACATTTATACATACAACTACTATTGCTATTACTACTCATACTCATATTTATACTCATACACATACAATAATTTTACAAATCTAATTTTTTTGGTTTATTTATTTTTCTGCGTTCTTGCATCGGAGTCCAAAAAGAGGGAACATTTGCGGGTAGACTTTTCAAATTTCTCGCTCTTGCCGTGCTCGCTCTTGTTTTCCTTTTCGTGGCCACAGCAGCCGCTGTTTGCCTACGTGTTGCTGATCGAGGGGGAGGAGGGCGGGGAGGCCGGGCGCGCCGTGAAGCGGGGCTTGCAACCGGCTTCGCCGGTTGTGATCCCCGCTTCCCCTTCCCCTTCTCTCTTTCTAATTCTAATTCTTTCTCTCTCTCTTCTTCTTGTTCTTGTTCTTCTTGTTCTTGTTCTTCTTGTTCTTGTTCTACTTGTTGATTTTCATCATTTTCAAAATATTCTGATGGTGTAGGGGATGGAGGTAATGCTGGTGGATTACGACCATACGGAGTGCCTTCCTCCGCTTCATAATAACTCGTGCCTGTTGAAGTTGATGTTGATGCTGATGATGATGATGCTGGTGTTGTTGTTGAAGGGCCTGGTGTATTTGGAGGGGGACTTGAAGCACGAGAATGTGGTGGTGACGTTTGCATTTCCACACTACGTGTTTTTGATGCTCGGCTGTTGTAGAATTCTGGGTTTAGTGGTTTATTTTCCTCTTTTTGATTTATCGCTCTCAACTCATGCATTAAATGTGAATAGAGTAAAAGCTTTTCTTCTGGACTTTTGTTACTAGTCAATACTGTATCAATGTCACTTTGTACTTTGTGCTTTATAGGATTTTCAGTTTCAAAAAATCTTTTATACACATCCTCACTCACAAGTCTATATTTTTTAAGAGTCATTTGAATGTACTGCTGTTGATGCTACACTTGTACTGCTACTACTAGTACTAGTATTATTTGTATTATTATTATTATTATTATTTGAAGTACAGGATGAAGTGGATGAAAGAGACTTTGCTACAGCGTCCAATATGATATTCAAACACCCGTTCCCTTCGATGAGTAAATTACGTCGACTCTTTGCACTTGTTTTATTACTTAGGAGTTTTTTAAATATTTTCCTTTTCCTTCGAATCTTTTTCAATTGACACTCTGATAATTTTACTGGTAATTTAGAATTTTGTACGTTTAATATACATTCACTCAATGCTAGAAGTTGACTTTTATCAGCTATATTTAATAGTAGTTTTTGTTTCTTTGGAGTTAGATTTCTAAATATTTTTATAAAATCTAAATTTTTTTGAAAATGAGACATGCCGACTTCTACTATACGTTTATTATTTAATTGTTAGTTGAAATATTGGTGAGTTTTGTCGCTTTATAGCTTTTTTTAAATGAGACTTGGATAATCCGAGTTTGTATTTTGGGTTTTGTCTTGTGTATTCTTCCAATGCTAATAATTCTCCCAAGTCTGCTTTTGATAGTAATTGGATTTTTTCTTCCGGATTTGAATTGATGAAATTATTTATAAATTCTTTGTACAATTTCACAACTGACATGATAGCACTTTCAAATTTCAATTGCAACTGAGAATATTTTTGAATTTTCTTGTTTATTTTAAGAAAAACTTTTTCATACTTCTTACATTTCATCATGCACTCTCAACAATGTCCATAACTTCAGCATCTAAATTATGGTCTATGGTTAAAACTGAATTGTATTCAGCATACATTATCAATGTTATTGCATGGGCAAGCGCTGTCTTGATAGCAAATTCAAGTTTGATCTGCCCTTCCCTTTGTGGTTGAAAAGCAATGGCATTCTTTGACTCCATTAAATCAAATATCATTATAGAATTATTTCCACTTTCCCACATTTCAGGTGAAATCCCAAATGTATCATCATTTCCATTCATACCCATGGCCAAGTATGAATAGTAGTAAGCCATTACTGTTTTTTTATTTGTCCAATCCATTTTTATTCTTGGATATTTAAACATTTGATTTGAGGTTGAAAGTTCGATTTCGGTAATTCCAAAATTCTTAAATGCTAATGGATTTGATGTATATTCCCCATACAAACTAGCATTATGGACTGTGCCCATGGCAATTCGAGATGGAAGTTTCCCGTCTAAAAGACAATCATTAGAATATCCACGTACATTTGCTGGAATTATCCATGATTTAACTACAGTCCTTTTAAATCCATATCTTAAATATCCTGCTTTATTCAATAATTGAAAATTTCTAATGGATAGTGAAGGTAGTACAGCATGTTGTCGTATATTTAAAATGCATTTATTTATTTTAATTTTGTATGCGCTTGCTACTTTGGTTGTGGCTAACAAAGCAAATGCGTCCTTTGATCGATAAAATTTTAATCCAATTTTAATGCCAGGCAATAGCAACGTATCAAGGTTCATAATGTCACAATACACTTTACCCACAAATTCCGTACTTGTTTTTTTTGCTAGTACATTTCTCTTGTTATAACTCGTATTTCCAGCTGCGGTTATTACACCTGGGTCAATATCCTCATAATATCCTCCAAGTTTTCCAATCGTTTTTTTCCACTCTTCTCCATAATTTAGTACTGTTTCAAAGTAGCTTTTATAATGGTAATTACTTCCATCTCCGATTTCTCTGTCATTGATTAAAAAGTCGACTTTTTCAAATAAACATCCTATAGCATTATTGATGTATGCTACGTCTGAGTCATTCGCTACAGCCGCATCATCTTTATCCAACACTGACACATCTAAATATAACCATGTTTCACTTGGTTGTAAATAATATCGCTCTGTTGTCAAAATTTCAAATTCTATTGCTGTCAGCGCGTTGTCCAATCCACCCTTTGGATTTCTTTGTAGCCATTCTGATCCCTCGTATGTTGTATCCAGGGCTGGTATTTGATGTAAATCTGTCTCCTTTCTATAGATTGTATTTGTCATATTTCCCTCTCTCACCCTTCCCCTCCTGTTTAATCAAATATACTACCCTTCGTACTTAAGTTTCTACTTCTTCTCTTCCTGCGCCTTTTCTTCTTTTTTGTAATTTTTCTCCCCCTCCGCCGTCGTCTACCTCCCTGTTGTACAACTCTCTTCTTTGTCCTTCGTCTTCTCTTTGGAGTTTTCTTTGTCGACTTCCGCTTTCTTCCCCTTCTACGAACAGTTTTTACACTCTTTCTCGGAGAAAGGCCGAGTCTACTATGCATACTGCCTTTACGTCTCGACTTCAATGTAACAAGTCCTTTTCCCTTCTGACTGTTTGTAATTTCACGTCCAACGTTTTTTATAGTTTCTAATCCTCTATCCTTCATTACAGTTTTAAAATCTTTTTTTCCGCTCATCAAGTCTGATGCGGCAGACCTAGCAAATACCTTTGCATGTGGTGCCAACTTTTTTGCTCCTGTTTTTACAAACGGAAGTAAGAATTTACCAACAGATCTAAAGAATCCACCTAGGCCATGTCCTCTCTGTCTCCTTCTACCCTATATACATGCATACATCATTGTAAATATATACACTTTCATGTATTATTATTATTATTATTACACATACATTACATGCTACAGATACCTGATAAAATTGTAATCGATTAAATCCCCCTCCTCCAAATTGGTAATCCATGGGATCTCCCATAGCTCGTTTCTATTATTATTTTTATATTTTCGGTCTGAAGCTTAAAACTAGAGAAAATACACCCTTTGTGAAATAGAATTTTTCTCCACTCTCATTGAGTATTGTCACTGATATAGAACTTATGTAGTTGCTACGTGGGGTTAAATAATATGGAGAGACAAATGTATGTAAAACTTCTTTATTATTTTCAACTGTTATATCATTCGGTATTGAACGAAGTATAGGGATAGACTGATCTGAAACCATAGAGTTTGAACAAACATCAGAGTATATTAACATTAGATGCTGGCCTGCTGTAAAATCAGGAGCAAAGGCTGAACGATGTCCCATCTCCGTGAATACATAGTCACTATCATATCCTAGTATAGCTAGTAATTTATCGGAAAGTTTTATTTCACAATTTGCTGAGCTTACATCAACAATACTGCTTTTTGCAGATACTGCAAATCTAATATTCTTACTATGTAAAGTTTTTAAAAATGCATCTGCAAATTGAGTATTTAGTGAAGTGACAAGTTCTCGTATTGTTTCAGGTTGCCCCTTTAAAAAATATTCTAATATTTTTTCATTTTTTCTAATTCCTTGAGCATCGACATCCCACGTTCTAGTTAATATTTGTCTGTGATTTGATGTTTCATTATCGGGAAAAATTCTTCTAGTTTGTGTGTAACTACATTCAGCTAGTCCTACTTGATATTGATCTTTATCAATTTCAATTGGATATGGTAATTGTACACGAAAGTCGGCAATAGTATTATGTGGGAAAATGTCCATGGAGGCATTGGAAAAAAGCCATACGTAAAATTGACTCATTGTCTATTATATACTGATAATATACCCTGTACTATAGATTCACAGTTCTCTACTGGCATTGTTACAGTATTTCCATTTTTCTTTATGTGTAGCAAATTATTTGATACATATATCCGTATATCCTCATTTATTACAACCTCAAACATGTCACAATTCTTTACTCTATGAGTTTTATGTATCAGACATTCACATGTTTCCGTTGAAACGTCTTGAAATGGTATTTTCTAAAAGAAAAAATACGTTTTTTATTAGTTTAAATTTTAATATGTATGTAAATATATATGTTAACATTTATATTATTTTACCTCTCCCATGACGATTTTTTTCGTTTTATGAACCGGTAAAAATACAGACGATGTAGACGATGATGATGCTGAAGAGAATGATGATGTACGGATGGCTATACAATTACAATTGAGATGCTTACACAAATTTGAATTAGTTTTTGAAGATAATGGATTACACAGGCGCAATATTTTAAATAATATCTTAATACAGCTCATTATTTTTAATTTATATTATTGAATTTTTGCTAGTTGTTCTTTGTATTTTCCACCCAAAATATCTACTCCGTTCATATCTTCAATATAATAGACAGGAGGCGTCGAACGTCTTATGTCTCTTATTTTAAATATCTCTTCTGAAAAACTTTTAGAAAAATGTTGAATATATAATTAAATATTTTTAAATAAACGGGTAATAGTTCCAACTGTACGTTTTCCTGCCGTTGCCGTGTAATGATTACGTGTTAATCTAAGGCTCCTGATGCGGGAAAACGTACAGCCCCCACTATTACCTTAGCCCCACCCCCTCCCACTTCCGGCCCCACCCCCTCGAGGGTCGGAAAAACATACCACAGTGGCGAAGCTCTCGCCAATTTTTGAAAAGCGCTCAAAAAACTTATATTTTTTACCAAAAAAAATTAAAATATATATAAAATTTACATGTAAAAATATAAAGGCAAACATACCCGGCTTTACTTCCCTTTTGAAAAACTTTACGTTTTAATGCTAAGCGAACCATGTCTCCAATTTTAAATACTATTTTCGGTTCTTTTATATCATATCTTCCAAATGATCTAAACCATGCATAGGCTTCAGTTTCCGGATTTACTTTACTAGGAGCTAAAGTAGTTGTTGTGTGCTTTGAATTATTATAATTTTCAACTATGTCATCTAATATATCATAGTATTTCAACTTTCCTTTAAAATATCCATATCTGTAAAGTTTTTCCGAGAGTGTACGATTTGCCCTCTCCACTATTGATGCTTTTACCGAAGAATATGTATAATAATGATTTATATTGTATTTTGTAGTAAGAGCTTTGAATTGAGAATTGAAAAACTCCTTCCCTACAAAAATAAGTTTTATTCCTTTTAAACACGCGTGCCGGAAAAAATATATACATATATAATAATAATAATATACTTTATTTTACCCTGGTCGGTCTGTAAGTTTTTACAAGTACGTTTTGAATCTTGAATAATAGATTCAAATCCATGTGTCACACTCAGGGCACTTTTATTTTTTAGTTTCCTCACGAAAATGTATCTGGACATGCAATCGACGACGACCAAAATCCATTTATAATTTTTGTTTATTTTAGAATACTTTTGTAAGTCCAGTAAATCCGCCTATTGTCATATACATTTTGATTAGATATTAGATAAACATTCAATGACACACATGCTTTTAACAAATCAAATAAGAAACCACTTGAAACTTGCCTGCCACAGATCATCTATATAATGACAGATTGTTCGTCTTCTAGCATGTTTATAGGCTCTAGGTTTAAAACGTGTGTAAGTGGAGATCTTTTCAAGTTCATTTTGTAGTGTTTTTTTACTTTCCCCCTTCGAATGTTGATAAAATGTTCTCAGCCCCGAAAATGATCCCGGGTATTTTGTTGAGTGATAACGTTCTTGTGCGCTCTCTTTTCTTGGATTATCTGAAGTATGTGATGTTCTTGGCATTTTTTTTCGTTGTTATTTTTCTTTTGTCGTCTAAATACACCCCTAATTCGTTTAACATTCACCCTTCACACGCATCCTAGACGAAAATTTTTGATCGTAAATGTTCGTTTTTTCTTCTCGTGATATAATATACATAAACTACATACTTTTTGCGTTGTATAAAAGACGGAGAAATTTAGGATTTTCTTACACTTGTTTTATCACTAACTTGCAAACCTGAACTAAGAAGAAAACTCTTGTCAACTTACATTTTCCTTGACTTTCATCATGGCCAGCAGCAACTACGAAATTCTCAGAGGAAACTGTGTCTTGCGAAAGACATTGATTGGTAAGTAATTCTTCTTGTCAAGTTTTTTTGTATAAAAATATATAAAATCCTATTCATAAATTTAGATTCAATAAAATATATAATGTGTGTGTAAATTTTGTTATCTGTTGTTTAGGATCGGAAAAGGAGAGTTTGAAGTTGAACAAGCTCAACACCGGAGACGTATGGATAGATAGCCTCAACTCGGAATTGGAGAAGATCTCCAATGCCGTCAACACTGATATAACTACTTCATTCGTGTTCTTCGAGTCTTCTCGTAGGGGAAGCATCTACATTACGAAAACGTCCGGGGCAACAACTGGACAGAGCTTCGGAATGGATGTTGAAAATATTCCGTTGCTCATTCAAAGCCTGGCTTATTGCTATGGCAAAACAGGTAAAATAGAATATATAATATACTTAAAAATTAATTTTAAATATGAAGTAAGTTTTTTCATGTATAAACAAAGTATTTTTTGTAATGATCTTATAAAATTCTAATGTTTATATTCTCGTTTATTTCAGGAACATCCATGGAAAATCTTATCAAGGCGGACAAATTCGTCCACGAGCAGATTGCAGAGATGAAGACTCTTTGTGAGTAATCACTCGCGTTCTTCATCTCTCTGTGTCCCTTTTTACTATACTACTTACTATACACATACTATTTTAATACTATTGAATAATATTGTCATTGTCTTGTAATATCAATTTTATACACTACACAGAAATAGTACGTACGTACAAAACACTACACATTAAAAATTATATAATACACAATATATTATATGCATGTAAAATGTAAATAGAAGTAGATTATACAAAAATAAAATAATACGTCTCGTGAAAATCAAAAGTACATAATTTGACACCGTCTGAATTGATTTATCATCTTATGCGAACATGAGACGCGGCGCTCTGATTTTCTCATCTTCACGCGTTTTTTTTTTCTCTCATGTCCATTGTATTTAATATTTGTCTCATTTTTCTGTTAGATATAAACAATAAAATGACTCAGATATTGGACTTGAATTCTATTATCGTCCAAAGTCTAGTCAGTTGAGGTCAAGTCGTCAGACTCATTACATATTAAAATTTCATAGATAATCTACTACGCAAAAATGGGAGCGTCTGCAAGCAAAATCAGTGTGTGATTTTTTATTTTTATATTATTTATTTTGTGCTTTGTGTTATTCTATTGTGTTTCTATAAAATTATAAAGTTAATATAATTTAAACTAGTCAGAAATGTATATTTAAGAGTTGTATTTTCATCATGTGTTTTTATTCTTTCGTTCTTTTTATTTTGCTTTTTGTGTGTAGATTGTTCGAATAATTGGGGTTGTGAGGAATGCACAATGAAAAAATGTGTGTTTCATCTCACTCCCACAATTATGTCGAGATCGCCGTTCATCTGCCTGAGAAAGTGGCAGAAAGTCCCTTCAGAACACCTTTCTTGGAAGGTGATTTCCCAGCCGGAAGGATGCATCGGACACGAGAAGATGCAGCCGGGTGCGGAATGGATCCCGGGAAGAAATCGTCGGATTTTGGAAGTCATTCCAAAATCTGACGATTTTTCGCTCGAGGAGGAAGAGCGAGGAAATTATACTCTGTTTCCTCATCATCCAGAGGAGGAATTTGCGGAATTCAACCCTGGACGGGTGCAAAGTGCCAGTCTCTCGATGATTCTTGGTTAGTATCATAATTAATAATACATATGATAATTTTTATATTATATATGATATTATTTTAATATATTGTATTGTATATATTTATTGATATTTGTGTGTTTTTTATATATTTATTGATGTTTGTGTTTGTGTTTTTGTTTTGTTTTCTCACAGGAATCGTCATTCCGGTTGTTTTTGTGTTGTTGTTGTTGGTGACGTCAATCATCATTCGGCGCCGGATGAGAATGAGGAGAGCTGAGAATGCTGATGGTGAAATGATCGAAATGAACCAAATTGTCCCACCCCTTTTTGAAGAAATTCCCCTCTAAAAGTGCTTCTTTGTTTTACATAAATATTTAAACTTAAAATCTATTTTATTTACCATTTTATACACACAAAGTACACACACATACAAAATATGTAAAGTACAAAACACATAAGTACAAAGTACAAACAAAAATATACAATGTACAAAAATACAGATACACAAAATACACACAGAATCTATCATACAAATGATATACATAGAAATATACCATTTACAATTTCAAATGATTGAAATTTCCAAAAAGAATTAAATAAAGTTATATAATATATTATGCACATATGTAGTTACGGATGCTTCATGTATTGATTTGCATGTGCATATAGAAATTTGAAGTATTGATTTTCAAAAAATCAATATATAACGACATTGAACTCGTGGTTTATGAATCGATATTTAAGAGCAGGGTGATAGAACAACAACACTTACTACTCAGGCATCTGCATTTTTGAGTACAGTGAGTTCATCTACAATATTTTGTACCAATTCCTGAATTTTTTCTGGATCATCAATAATTCCCTTGTCCATGGCAGCTCCAATTCTTATAGCTCCATTATAACTCAATGAACTTAATCCCACTCCACAATTCCCTGCGAGGAGACCACCACCAAAAGTGACATCATCCAGAGGACAACCCAAGAATTTGATGACTCGATCCGGCCCCGGCATACTTGTGAGGACAGTCGTAGTAGCATAATTTCTAAATGTGGCTTTTATCATCCATGCAAAGAGTGCACCAAAAAGTGGGCCCATAATAAATAAGGACATTGGAACTGTGGAAGTTTTCTGTCGATCCAGTTCCTTCCCCACAAAAACTATCCTATCTATTGGATCTGGAATTCCAAGCGGCAGTGTAATGACACAAAGGGTAAGGTGATTCCGTAATTTATCGGGGTGGTTGGGCCTATAAAATAAAGTTTATATCAACAATCAACAGTCAATAAAAGATAAAAAAAAAATAAAAAACTTTTTTTAGAATATACTTTATATATTTTTTATTTTCTTAATAAAAAAAATATTGTAATTACATGGGAAGTGGCGTGAGGCAATGCATCTTCCTTGGGACTTTATACCCATTATTAATCATAAAAGTCCTTATTCCACCCGCCAAAGCCGCCAAGAGGATACTTGTGAAAGTGGTGTCATAATGATTTTTAATATCTTTAATTATATCCAGGGGGAGTTGCTCCGTAACAGCAATATTATAATCCAGTGCTAATTTACTCTCTGCAATGTGCCAGTCATTAAAATCAATGGCTTCAATAATTTGAGAGGCCCCTTCAAAGGGGGCCTTGACTAAATAAAGAACCACATCCAGTGCTTTCCGCCATGGACCTTTCTTGACGTAGTGAGCCTGAGCTCTTTCATAGTGTTCTCGCATCACATCTATTGTAATTAATTTGAGTACGGCAAAGCCATCCGCCAGACTGTGATGAATACGAAGTACAAGAAAAGATTTTGGAGCTTTTATGGGATCACCTCCCTTGAGATTTACATTTTGGACCAGAAAAGCTTCCCAAGGGGATCTTTTTGGATGGAAAGGAGTTCGAATGAACTCATTAGCGAGAAGGGTCATTGTTTCTTCCGTAACTCCCTCCTCTGCAATTTTATCCTTCCAAATCCCATCATAATAACGAATATGATGATCCAGTCTAAAATCCTATAGTAAAAGTGGAAAATTATCTATTATCAAATTATATTATAAAAACATCAAGAAAATCTATAGGAAATGTCATAATTCGTAATATTATAAAAAAAGATATAATCATTTAATATTTAATATTTTACCTCATCCCATTTCCAAAAATGAAACCCCATCCAACTCGTAATGTACTGTTGAAGTTCTGGACTTTCATAAATCCCCTGCTCATTTTTTGTGACTAAAACTCGAGTACAGTTGTCTAGGAATACTTCCATGGCCAATTTCCCATCCACAACCCCCGCTACAAAAATGTTGCATTTTGGAATCCCCGAGTAAATATTGTCAACGGAGAGGGTGGCTCCACGAGTGTGAAGGATTTTACCCAGATCCGGGCGAAAAAACCGGGCAACTTTGGACACTATGAAACGGAAGAGGTAAATTGGTGTAAGAGAGATGAAGACGGCCGGTACAAATCCAAGGAGGAAAAATCCAAGAATTATAGTTGCTATCAATTTTATTATACTTCTACACAACTCCACGAAACACGACATTTTATCATTAAATTTAAATTTAATATTTTATCTTATTTCTAATTTCATTTAAAAAATGAGCACATTTCACATTTTCACAGTAAAAATACTTGAGGACTTGAAGATTTTTTAGGAACACAACAACTGAAAACTGAACAAATTGATAAATTCAGCTTCACATTTTTTTTTTCACTTGTATTTTTCATGTATAAAAAGTTTCCATTTTCAACTCACTTTATTTTATTCTGGTGCTCTAAATACATATTTTATATTTTTATGATATTGTATCGTAAAAAGATGTTGCTTTTAATTGTATTTAATTATAAAAGTCTGGTTCTCTCGTACTTATTCATTCATTCATTCTTTTTTCTTCAGTGTATGAATTATGAATTATGAATAGTTGTGTCAAGTGTGAGAAATCTACAAATCCTCGCACGTGTATTCTGTATTCTGTATGTATACTATTTTGCATACAAAATGTACAAAATTTACACATGAGAAGTGAGAAGCAGAATGAAGGAGGAAAAATGATCTATTGTGTATTGTGTGTATTTGCGTATGTGTATATTATGTTTCTATTTCTTGTTACAATTTTATTGTTCGCTGACTTCTCCGTTTTCCAATGTCACATAAGGAAAAATTGCACGGCCAGTAAAAAAAACTCACAACATATAAAAACTCACAAAAACAGAATTTTTATACCTAGTAGAAAATACAAAGTTCAATTGTTGAAAGTTGAAATGATCCTTTGGTGTTTTGTAGCTTGTATTTTGTGTGATGACTGATGACAGACGAGTTTGAAAACTTGGTGTCAGTGAACTAATGACTAGAATCTTGAATCTTGTAGATGAGAGATGAGATGAAAAAATGGATGAAATGTCTCAATTCTTGATCCACTTAAAAAATTGATTCCACAGAGATTAATTTAGGTATAAAAAGGAGGGAAATGCCGGGAAAAGGAAGGATTGAGAAATAAATTTGAAGAAATGGATCAGAGTGGATGACGTGTGTGTAAAATGGAAAATGGAAAATGGACAGGGAATAAAAGTGAAAAGAAGAGGATGAGGAAAAAAATGCATGTGTGTGGGGATTTTACATGTGCAATCCTCCAAGTCAAAGGACTGGACGGGACAAGAAGATATAAGAAAAAAGATATAAGATATATCTATAAGTCAGACCCCACAATATAGAGATTTGACATGTTGTACGCATATATGTAAGTACAGTGTGCACTTACATATTGTAATGTGTAAGCATGTGAAGAATCAAGCATTTTTTTGCACTTTGCATTGTAAATTGTAAAACCAAGCAAAGGAGTGTGTATGTAGACTGTAGACAATTGAAGTCTGTAGACTATAGAGTGGACGACGACCGAGGTTGTAGGTGAGTCTCTGGTTTTCTAGTCCCTACGGATTTGCCTCAGGTGGATAAAAAGTAAAAAGTTTCTAGTTTCCACCTTTTATATAATTTAATCATTATTATCATCATTTTACTATTCACTGCAAAAGTAAAAAAAAGCATATAAAATGTAAAATAAACCACAATGCTCATTTGAACAGAAAACAGAAATAGATGTTTTAGATTCAGAGAGTTTTATTGTTTTCCTTTACAAGTTATATTTCATGTATTGAATTTTGAATCTCGAATCTCGAATCTCGATTCTAGAATGGAGTAAACAAATAAATAATCACAAATCAGAGTCCTTTGCAAAACATCACGTGTCGTACTTTTATGTCCCCTGTCTCATGTCCCAAGTATTCGAGTTATGTGCTACAAAAACAAGAAAATAAGAAAATGTTCAAGAAAAGGAAAGACTCGAGATATTTATTCTTTATTCCGTCAATTTTTACACTGATTTACAATTTACATTCGTATGCCCAATGAAATACCTGCAAAATGTGTGTATGTGAAGATTTTTTTCATGTATCCAAAGATTCTGTCGATATGCATTAAAAATTAAAATGTGGATTATAAAAATGAAGAATTCAACAATCCAACAACAAGTATTAAATATACAAGTATTTGTACGTATACGATATACGAAATACGACATACGTGTATTGTATATGGAGATAGAGGAAGCAAAAACGGATGGCATCGATCGTCATTAGTCATTAGGCAAAAAGGAGTTTGAACAGAAAGCTATAGTGTTTTACATTTTACACACATGTCTCTCTGTGTGTTGTGTATACCTATGAAAAAAATACTTATAAGTTTTGCAAATATGATGCATGTCCAGAATGTACACAGTACACAGTACAAGATGAAATGAAATGATATAACTGATACAAAACAATAACCAACAACCAACAAGTCAAACTGGTTTCTCCATTCTCCATGTGTGTATTTTATATTTTATACTTTTTATACCTATAAAATCCTATAATTTTGTGTGTATCACCCTTTTTTTATTTTTTACAATTTACAATATAAGTTTTGTATTTTATAAGCTTCTTCTCTGTGGTTCATGTTACATACCTATATATTTTCGTATATTATACACATTTTAGACTTTAGACTTTAGACACACATGCATCGTACATGTTATTATATTAGCTGAAACTATTTTACTTATACTGAACAAGTGCAAATGAACTATGTACAAGATACAAGAATTGAGAAAATGAATGAAAACTACAAACTATACAGCGCTCGTTGATTCTTGGCTGAATTCACAAAAGGTGAAAATGATCTAATCAAACACAAGACAAAAGACATTTTACTACATTTTTCACGTATTCTTCACCATAGACTATTAATATAAGACTTTTATTATAAATTATAAGTACATCCTCAAACGTTGATAAATCATTTGAATTTTGAGTTGAATTAACAATGAAATATATGGGATATGCGTGAAAATTCGCATGTCTTCTGAATTCTGAATAAAAAGCTGAAACAAAAGGTATAAAGATTCATTCACATCGTTCCTTTTCCGTTGCTCCTAAAAAAACTAAGTCAAATCAAAAATATTACAGATTATTACGCAACATGGAATGTGGTGATGAGATAATAGCCATTGTTCATTGTTTGTAAACTTTTTTCAATGATTTTAATGAATATAGTTAGTAAAATGCTCCAAACTTGAAACACAAAGCTCAAAATCCAAATAGAGTTTTACAAGGAAATTCTATGCATAATATCTTCTTTATTTTTATTCTCTAAACACTAAACACTGTACAAGTTGTAATAATTAATAATATTTGATAATAGTTGTACTTAATTTTAATTTATATTATGTATAAACGATTTGCATTGAATGTATAAGAGGTGATTGTTTCTGGTTTCTCTGTAAAATGTACAATTGTAGAAATAGAAATTAGGAGACTAAAGCATAAACTTTGTAATGAAAACTTGTCAAAAATAGCAATGATTAACAAATAACAAATTATTATTAGACTATAAAAACTCGTAATATTTTATGTACATGTGTAAAATGTTGATACAAAACATAGAACACACCCTATACTATTTAATATTTATATTTACAATAATTGTGATTAAATAATCAGGCGTTTGATTTTGAGAGTCATTATGTAGCTTATTCTTCACATGGGTGGGTTTTGTACATGATACATAAATAATAATAATAATAATAAATACACGAGCATTAGCATTCAGTATTCAGTATAAAGGAAAATAAACAGATTGATTCCTGGTTTTTGATTTGTAATTTGTTTTGATTTCCTATTTCCTTCAATACCAGACTCTAGAATGCCCACTGCCCACACGCATAAATATTACATTATGTATTCATTATTCATGTAAATAGTAAATATCGTACACAAATAAAATAAAAAATCATAACACTGCAATAACAACAACAACAAAAATCCTGCATTGCAAATTGCAAATTATTCATGACTCATGAGTCATGACAGAACACACAGGCACACAGCTCAAAATTTATCTAGTTTAAGTACACACAGTTTTTTCATGTGTATTTAATATTTAGGTAGGAAAAGGAAAACTATCCGTGTTCTCGTCAATTAAAATTCTCTGACAATCGGCTCAAAAAATCAGTGTCAAGAGGGAACTTTCATATATATTTGATATTTGTAAGTCGTGCTTCTTTTTCATTATTTTGTCGTCTCCTCTTCATTTTTTTTACCTACAAAAACTACAAACTACAAAAGTGCACCGTCAAAACAGTCCGTAGTTCGTACTGCATAAATAGAACAGCGTGTGCATTTTGAAAACAGTAGATTTATTAGGCAATGAAAAGTTTTTGTAAAATGTCCCCACATCTTGCACATGTTTCCTATGAGCCGACGTGAGAAACTAAACTGATTCAAGAGAACCGGAAAAATTTCTACTCCTGTTTCGATTTTTAACACATTGACAGCCAAAACCAAAAATTGAATTCAAATAAGAAATCTTGATCGATGATTGACGGTTGAGGATGCACGCAAAATTTCAATCTTCACAGGTTTAATCCATTCCATATTCATCGATTCGATTGTGGTTGATTTGTGCAATCCAATATCCAAGGTCAAATTAAAATGGCACGTTGCAAAAATAATCCATATTCAATTGGTGTAGTAAAAATCACAGCAAAGAACAAAGACACCCAGAAGTAAATTCCATGCTTCCGTCTTTATTTGTTCGGCTTATTTTGCCATCCTGCTCCTTTTAAATTCACAAGAAGAAACAAAAAATTATTAGTATTTTTGGCACATTTAACATTTCTTTTAAACAGTGCAAAAAATGAATGTATACTTGTTTTTTTTCTATTTATGTATCTTTTTTTATAATATTTACCTCAAGTCTCGAGTGGTAAATCGAGTGATCAACCAAAAAATTCCAGGACGAGGAACCGAAAGGAAACTACATTTTTGAAAATTTCCATTCTCGGATTTCGGAGTTCGGACCACTGTGATTTAATTCCTGCATGTACAAAGTATGAGTAAAAAGTACAAGCTCAAAATAAATGTGACTTGTGACTTGTGACTCAAAAAACTGTTGAGCTAGCAGAATGTGAATCCAATCCACTTGATGATGTACTTTCGGGAAAAGATGAGGATGATGAAGGGGACGACGGCAATGATGATGATGGCGGCGAGGATCTCCAGAAGAATCATCTGGATAATGTCCAAATAACCATCCTCCAGAAAGTCCTCGTCATCCAATTTCTTACACTCACTGTGCACTTCAAACATGTTGTGATTTTGAACATGGTCTTGAGCGAGGAGGGCGGAATTTGAATCGGAAGAAATCTGAATTCCATCCCAAATTCCATCCATTTCATGAGCCAAATTACTCAATCTGCTGGCGGATACACTTCTCCTTATTCTCATGCTTCCTTGATGATTGTGATGGTGACACACACACAAATTATTATTGTTGCAACTTTGTTGTTGTTCAGTACAAATTTCAGCCATTTTGATAGAAATTCGGATTTCGGATTTCTGGATTGACAAGTGAAAAGGTTTATTTTTTATTTGATTGTTCTTTTCCTGTTTTGTGGTTCGTGTTTTTGTGTTTTTTGTTGCAGGTTCCAGTTTTCTACTTTTATTTGTTATTTGTCTGTTTTTCGTTTACAAAAGTATAGCTTGGCTTTTGCGGGTTCTCTCTTCTTTTTTCTTTTATTAAAAGTCCCACTTGAAGATTTTCAAGTTTAATTCGAACTCGAACTTGAACTCTACAATCTTCAAGAGCTGGCTTCACTGACGGATTACGAATTTTCCTCAAAATCCTCAATTTAGTGCCAAAAAACACGTGCAATTCCGAACAAAAGATGACCGACTTGCAGTATTTTTTCTACACAATAATTCATGAAATATTTCTACTTTTTAAAGTTGAAAAAAAATTCTGGAAGGAAAACCGAAGATGAAGATGAAGAAGAGAGACGACTTTTGTGAGATGTTGAACGAAGCGAGTGAAGGCTACGACTCAAACTTGATTCCGACCATCTCAACTCTTTTCTACACAAAACTCTAATACAAATACACAAATACAAACTCACAACCCACTCTTAGATTTTTTGCACAAAATATGTTCAATGTTCACATTCGCACACACATAATATTCTCAATCTCTATACTCTACAAACTACAAAGCACAGAACAAAACCACACTCGTATTTTGTTTTTTGTTGTTCTTAGTTCGTAGATTGTAGATTGTAGTTCCAGTGCATAAGTTCACTTTTCACATGTAAAAAAATCCTGCATGCAATAATATTATCTGTATAGTATGTAGTAATTGTAGGATTTATAACCTCATCAACTTTGCTCGTCACTCTTTTTTTACTTGTTACGTTTTAGTTCTGTATTCTGCATTCATGATTTTTTCATACGTCATCAAACTCGTATTAAGTATTAAACAATGGATTATGGATTAAGCACAGCAGTCTCCTGTCTCCTTCAGCCGCACAACATTTGTCTATGTCATTAAATACTAAATACTAAACATATTTGCTAACGCACTAGCAACTTTTATAAGTCACGAATCTGCTCCATCGACGTCTTCTAAATTCAAAAGCGGCCATGACATTTCTGGTGACAACATATCACACTGAACGCGTACACAGAATTAATCTCTGAGTAATTTTGAGGATAAAAGTAGGTAAAAGTATTTTTGGTACACTGCTCTAAGTAGACTCTAGTGAAATGGTGAAATGGTGAAAGTTTGAAAGAAAATGGAATACCAAAGCAGTTGACAATTGAATTGAATTGTGTTTAGTTATTCCGGATTCCGGATGAACGTAGTTGATCATTGAGTGGAAATTTTGGAAAATCCGAAATTCGTTTCAGTCTAGACTATTTATTACTATTTATTATTTCTTTTGTACCTAATACCTAATTCCGCTGCTTATAATTGCAACGACAGAGGAAAAACAATAGTAAAAACTGGACGTCATCAGTATTATTTTTTGTACATGTGTTTTAATAATTGTTTTTCGTCGTTTTTGTAATGCTGGCATTTTTCCCGATACCAGTGAAGTTAATAATACTTAATACAGCAGTAAAATATAGAGATCAAGAACCACGATTGTCATCAGTTGTTTTTTCTTGCACTTTTTAGATTTCTGTTTTGTCTCAGACTTATTTTTGCAGGAAAAATAAAAAAACACTTCTCACCAAACAAACTGTTTACAGTTTAAAATTCACAAACTTTGCTTTTTATTACCTTTTTTATTACCACTGCTGCACATTGCACTTTGCACTGCAATGTAAACTAATCTAGCGTAAACCGTAAATCACTCGTTGGGTATTACGCATTACACAAAACTATTATTGCAATTCTAAATTGTACATAAGTAAATAAAAACAGAGTCTCAAAATGAATGATTTTCCACTTTCAATGTCCAGAACTAAATACAAGTAAATAAGAACTAACAACACTTTGATTCTTCATTCATGCTTTAAACTTTAAATGAAATGCCTTCAATATTCAATATTATTCATTGTTTTGAACTTTGGTCGTATTTATGTTTTTTGTGAAGGGAGAAAAATAACTTTTTTTTGCATATGAATATGAATAAATTATAAACCGATTGTAGATTTTGTTGATTGTTGATAATGAAAAGTTATGATGGAGTTTTGAGTAAAGGAGTAACATCAAGTTTTGAGTTTCAAGTTTCATACTTCAAAAACATACCAACTACAAAATCCAAAATCCAGAATGCTAAATAAGCACATAAAAATGTTATCGGATTTGTTGTTTGTTGTTCAGAGTGTTCAGTGTTCAGTGCAGCTGAACTTTTGATGCATAAATAAAAAGAATTAAAGGATGAGGTGCAAAACTTTGATGACGTCACAAGTTTCATACTTTCTAGGTAGGTACACAAAATACTAAATACTAAGTAAGTGCATGCCGCCTAATTGTAAGACACAACTCGAGTTAAAAATTGAGAAGCCGGTCTGAATCCTAAATTCATTGTACAATACACAATAAGATACTATATTCAATGTGCAATGGTCGGCTGTCGACTGACCACATATAAGTAAATACTAAATGCTAAATACCAGCAACCACGTCACAGGACATGAAATGAAATCGTGGTGGAAGATGAAAATAATTAATAACAACATATTGCATAAAGCATAAACGTTGAGCGATGAACGACTTGATAATATCGTAAATAGACAGTACATAATTATTATTGCAGAAACACATACCTCTATTATTATTTATTATACACCTTTTTTACTTTTTAGTATTCCTTCCACTTGACCAAAATTAAAATTTGCATCTTTCTTGTTTATCCTGCTTCTTTTCTTTATTTTGTACATATGCACGTGATACAAAATTTACTCTCTCAATTCTCAATAACAAAATGTGGCAACTGAAATGCTGAGAGCTAAATAAGTGCAGTTTAAAATATCTCAAGTATCAAGTACCAAAAGCATATAAAAGATTACATAATATTTTAGCGTTTACTGTCAAAGCTCCATTTTTTTTACTTTTCATCCTCTCAAAATTTATGGAGAAAAGGTAAAAGATGACAGAAATTCAGATTCTGAGCATCAAATGCCCAGAACTCAGATGCAAATCTTATTGTTGCTGTTGTGATATTTTGCACAACCTGTGGATTTTATTATTATGTCATGTGTCATATGCAGGACTTACTAAAAAGTATTTCTTGAGCACAGAACACAGCTTTTGCACGTAAAACAAGTAAAACTCGCATGTTTTATTATGCAACGCACGTTCTACGTTCTACGTTCTACGGTCATGGTCTGTGTCAGGAACTGGAATGAGAAAAATAAAGAGTTGAAACTTTTGTATAACATTGTATAAATATTAAATATGCATATACAAAAATATACATGAAACTTGAAACATGAACAAGAGGTGTGTTTTAATTTTTTTTTGTTTAGCATTTGGTATTTGTTATTCCAAACTCTTGAAAACATTGTAATTTGTATAATTTGTGAGAGTCAACAAATTATGTATATGCATCGCTATAAAATTTTAAATTCTAAATGTGATTCAGGAATCAGGAATGAAGAATTAGGATAGTTAGTATACTTACACATTACACATTGAACATTGAACTGCGTACCACCATTTCCAAAGTACAAGGTATAAAATAAAGTTTGTATTTCCTAAATACTAAATACTAAATAGATAGTGAACACTATGTAAAGAAATGGGAACGTGTAAAAATATGACAGGGATTCGTCGAGAGTCAATAGGATGGGCATTTTATTGTTTTTTTTTTACTTTTTACACGTAAAATAAGCGAATCTACTTTTTGATCCCTCATCTTTGATTGGATGAAGAATGAAGAATGAAGAGGAGCTGAGCCGAGATGAGAGATACATGCGAGATGCGAGTAAAGTTGAGACTGTTTAAGCTATCCAGTTGCAGACTTACTGCCTACACTTTTTTGAGACACTTACATATAGTTGCACTTCCTCACCTTGACGCTCGATTCTTGACTCTTGACTCATTACTTGTACTCACCATTCACCATTCACCATCACATTTCGTCTACGGCGTGGAATATGAAATATTAAATAGATATTATGTGTGCTGTATATTTTATTCGTGGGTTATGTCTTTTATCTTTTTTGGTCGCTGGATTTTGAATGTTGAATACTGGATCTGGAATCTGGAATCTGGACAGATTTGAACATTATGAACTCCAGTTCTCTCAATTCTCAACTCTTCAATTCACTTCCTACTTTCAATCCACAAAAAATTCTATGCTCATAAAGCTCGTTGAAAAAAACAAGTACATATGTACTTGTACATTTAAGTAGACATTGCCGACTGCTGTTGACTGTTGATTATTGACCGCCTCTCTCTTGCTAATAACATGTGTAATGTGTAATGATTGTATAGTACATTTTACATTTGTACTGAACACTGAATAGTGAATAAAATGTAAGTACACGCAACACAACACACACACACCGAATGAAAAGATGAAACTATTATATATCTGTGATTTGGTACGAAGTGCAAAAATAAGGAAATGAATCATGCTCTTCATGCTTTTTTCATCATTGTAAAAAAAGGAGCAAAAAATCCCAGTCTTTTTGTTTCTTTCTTTTTCTCACACAGGTAAGCACAAAAAAGCAATTTTTGATTCATTTGCTAAGCTAAAAGCTAAAAGCTTTGTCTAAAGTTTCAAATATTATGTGAAAAAAGTATACTACATAAATAATATATGATTAAAGATGGTTCAATCAATTGAGAGTTCCCACATCAAAATTTCCCGCCGTATTCTGATAGGATTTATTGCTACCGAATAGTCGCCCGTTTTTCGGCTGAAAAATTCGGCTTTTCCAGCCGAATTCTGCCGAACATTTTTTGCCTTCT
>JABASP010001534.1:0-28272 GCA_019776565.1 Sminthurinus signatus | reverse complement strand
TGGGATCTTTTTCCTTGTTCTATATCAGCTTTAAACATTGCTAAAATAATTAAAGATAAGAAAAATTCATTAGTAGTACATTACAAGTAATATTAGTTATGAATTCGTAGTATGAGCTTATACATACACACTGAGATTTAATTTAATCACTATCTTTATTGTTTTAAGTATAATGTATAATAATGAGAGTACCAGTAATCATTAATGTATACTTACATCGAAGTAAATCTTCCAGACTTATATCATTACTATTACTCGAGCATTTATCCATTTCTTTGGAAGTTTGATCTAACATTGAGAGATCAAGACGAAATTCTGCATTTCCTTTACCAATGGCTTTGTCATACCAAAATTGTGCTTTTTCATGTTGTCCAGTTCCTACAATCCAAACATAATAATATATATAATAATATTATAAATAATGTACAAACTATATTCTAGTATATTCTGTTTTTCATGATGAATGCTTTTTGTAATAAATAAAATAAAATGCTCAGATTCCAAACAATCAAAATTAACTTACCAATATAATATTTAGCTAAGCTTTCCATGCTCTCAGAGACATTTCTTTCAGCTCCCAATTTCCAATATTGTACTGCAGTTTTCCAATTCACTTCTACTCCACGTCCTTCACCATAAAGATTACCTATAATTTATACAGAGGATAATTAATAATAATGATTATTATTTTGCATTTTGACTAAAAAAAACTATATTGCAGCATTATATCGTTCATTATTTATTTAATCATTTATGACCACTTTTACGTTTTATAAAACATAAAATATTATACCTAATTCATGTGCAGCTTGGCCGTTTCCATTCTTTGAGGCAACTTCAAACCAATGTCTAGCTTGAGCATAACTTTTTTCTTTTCCTAATCCAAGAAAATAACATTTTGCCAAATTATATTGAGCTTCATATTTTGATGATATGGTGAGGGATGCAATTTTGACCCGTTACCGCCACGGTGGACCGAAAAAATAAAATAAAATAAAATAAAAATTAAATTAAAATGGTAGAATAGTAATTATTATTTTTTTTCGCTTATGTATAATTTACAATAATATGTAATAATCGATTAGATTTTTTTTCCTCGATAAAAAGCAAATTATATCTCCTGTAATCTATAGTTTAAAAAACTATAGATTATATTATTATATGTTATCGTAATATTATGTCAATGTATACTGTATACGCACATGTATTATGCATAAAAATAAAAAAAATTTCCAAACCTTCATTAACGCCATCAGGTACCGGTTGAGGTCCATCATAATTAGCAGTCTTTTCGATTATGCCAACACCCTATAAAAGTAGACAGAACAAAAAAGTAAAAGATAAATAAATAATATAATAGCCATATAATAGGTTATATAACATTTGTTTTAGCTAACCATATCATGTCCCACACGGGTAAAAAAGAAAACAAAACGTATACATAATATATAAAATAGATATTATAATATTATACTTACTTTGGGTACATCTTGGCGACATCCTTTCCCTTGCGCATATAATAATCCAACATAAGTTCTTGCAATCAAATCCCCACTTTCATCCGCTTTTTTAAAATAATGAAATGCTCTTTTATAATTTTGAGGACATTCCACACCACACAAATTTCTAAAGGCTTTGATAATATTTGTTTGAGCTTTTTCATGATATGAATTTGCATGCTCCAGCTTTTTGACTACTTGAAACATTGAAATTCGAGAAAGTGGATCAACAAGTTCTCCAATTTGACTAGCACTATCATTTGATGACGATTTTCTTCTTGTATTTTTAGAACAAGACGAAGACGAAGAACATGACTGTTTTCCTTTACTTCCACTACCATTCGTGCTATTATTTTCTTCTTGCATTTTTAATGTACAAGCATCACTAGGAAATTCATCAAAAAAAAAGAAGTATTTATTAGTATTATTTTAATCCATTATGAAGTTTTTTTTACAAAAATAAAAAACATTTTTTTTTATAAAAATACAGTATAATATAATATAAAACTTAAACAAAAACAAAATCCCTCATAAAAACTTACCGAGCTTGTAATAATTCTTTAAAACTTGGATTTAAATTGATTGCTTCGTTGTACGATTCTAGTGCTTTTTTCCAATTCTTTTGTAGCTCATAACTTTTTGCAAGTCTTGAATATCCTCTCCAAGCAAACGGATCAAATAATATGGATTTAAGTGCATCATTTTTGGACAGTTGGGATAAATCTTCATAATTTTCTGATCCACACTCTTCATTTTCACATAATTTGTAGTACACAAAGGATCTTGCATTGTATCCATTACTTTTTTCATCTTTTGGGATATGAGGAAGATTGATGGCTTCAGAATAAATTTTTGCAGCTTTTTTATAATCTTGTTTACAAAAAGCTGTATTACCATCTTTCATAAGGTCTTTAAATTTACAAATACTACTAGCAACAGAAGAAGATGACGATGAGGAGGATGGTGGTGGGGATAGTAAAGGTAAATCAATATCAATGGTAGATATTCGAAAATCTTCAATCTCATCCGCTGGATAATCAAATCCAAAGATTAATGCTTCTCTAATATTTTGATAATATTCTAAAAATTGTTGTTCAGTCAATTCAGAGTCAATAGTTGATGATCCATTTGATCCTAGATCATGACGAATTTTCCCTAGTCGTGTAACATATTCATTTTCAAATGTATAGCTCGACTTGTCATTTTTATTCTTGGCATATTCAACATCTGTCAAAATACGAGCTAATACATGAAAATCCCAAGTTTCCATATTTAAATTATCCAACATTTTACGTTGTGTAAATACAAAACTTTTGTAGGTTTGATTTGCCCATTTATGAAAAAATTCCGTGCGTTGTTGTTTGTCATTCCTCCACTTTGATCCAGTTAAATTTTGATATCTCTCTCGAAATACATTTTGAAGAATATTTTCTCCTATACGAAGAAGACTGTCAAGTCTTACTCTGTAACGATATCCTAAATTCTTGTTATCCATTCTTCTTGTTATCTCCGTAGACAAGATGAAAAAATAAATGACGATACAACATTCAATCTGAAAAACCACAAAGAACGACAAAAAACAAAACAAAACAATATTAATTAAAATATTAAAAGTATGAAATCAACATGTGTGTATTAATAAAAATATAACAACAATAATAATTATTTATGTATAATCAAACAAATAAACCTTATGTACCTTATGAAATATTTAAAAACATTATCACAACTTGTTTTTTTTTTACAACAGAAAAAAGTATTAAAAAAAAGGCCGGTCTCTCTTTCTCCCTCTGGTCTTGAATCCTGGATAATTGCCAATTTGTTGTAGTTTCCTACCTAAATCCTATATACTAAATAAATAAATAAATATACATAATGTAATAAACATGCATTTATACTGAGAGAAGAATATGTATATATAAATAAACTATAATAATATTAAATAATGAAACATAACGTTTCCGGAACACATTAAATTATTATACTCTATTATTTTACTATTGCTAGGATTATTTCTCATGGAATTACAAGTAAACTGTATGAGGTATACATATTATTGCGCAATTTTGTATATTTTTTTACTACGAAATTAAATACATATTTAACTTGTACATCAATGCATTTATATAGAAGCATTTAGAATAATGGAAATTAAAATATCACACGCTTCAAACTCGAGAGAATGCCTTTTTGCTTTGTGAAGAATGTTGAATGCTTGTTTTTATTTTTTTCTTACCTATTGTTGATGATGATGATGATGGTTTGTGAGGAGCATATTGATGTAATTACAAAATATTATAATTTTACAGACCCCCCTCTCAATATGACACATAACTTTAATTACAATTAATTTTTAAAAACACAATTAAAAATTACAACACCAATTTTGAACTTTAGTGATGAACTGACAAGGAGAACTGAAATGGCCAACAGATATGAGACCACACGCAAAAAGTAGAAAAATATTCAGATGTGTGTGTGTGAAAAAATACAAGTATATTTTATGAACATTTTTATATTGATATTTGACATTTTGTTCTTTTTTATTTTTTTGGTGTGACTGGTCACACTTTTTTGTCATTTTTCGGATTATCGACATGCACATTTAGCTTTTTCTGCTAGATTCATTGCAACTTGTCCGATTGAACATTCTAATTGTGGATCACAGGAATATGGACTGCAGAAAATTGGTTTTGAGTCAAAAGGTAAAGTATGAGGTGGATGCTTGAGGATTTGATATCCATCTTTACTTGATACAACTAGATTTTGTTTAGGAGAACTTGGAAGAATTGTACTGAGTGCGACTTTATTACTAAAACGCTTTCGATTCTGAGTAAACCGAGAGGGACCACAACAACCAGCCGTATTTCCTTTGGGATCAAAACTAGAACGGTCACAAATAGATGTTCCTGGTTTATCAACTAGACAAAATTCCGCCAATTCACGACGAACACTCCTAAAATAAAATAAAAGTATTTTTTTTGTTTACATCAAAAATAGAAAAACTATAAAAAAAAAAGATGAACTGGGACGTTTTCTGTTTAGTACTTACTTTGGAGTAGCATATCTACAAAGTGTATAACTCTCTGGATATTTATGTGAATTAAATCGATTTCTATATTCAGTTTCCATATCATATGTTTTCCAGTCATTTGGAACTGGAGGAAGAGCAGGGGCTTTCCGAAATCCATATTGAGTTAAATTACCCTTCAAAAGTATAAAAACAATAAAAAATCAAAGAGATTCTATACCTTGCTGTTTATAAATGATAAATGATTATGAATTATGAATTATAAATGTATGAAAAGTAAAATAAAGGCCATACAAAAGAAACAGCATTGTCACTTTCGGGTAGCCAAACTCCTCTGACAATCCTCCACTTTCTCCATGGTTTGGGTTTACAACCAGCTCTCCTCACCTCCCAGTTATGCATGAGGTCAGATGTTGTTGTATAGTTTGATAGGTAGTCACAATAGTCCTCTGTATTCCGTAGGAGTTTCCAACCTTCACCCTGTCCAATACTATCCGCTTCATATTTCGGCGGGATGACGGAAGTACAAGTGTCAGAGATGGAGGAGACTGGAGGATATGGTGCGTAGTCTGTGCGGTATATGGAATGACCTGTACAGCGACTACATAACTGATGATACATGCGACGTTCTTCAAACCAGTTCCCAGTTAATGTCCGGGCATTATATTTCTGCTCTTCTCCCCAAAATGAAACAGGTTTACATCGACAACCATCACTGCTGATTCTCCTCGGTGGCATTTTATAACACATTTGGGGTTGATCGGACCATGAGTCATATTTTGAATATGTTGCAATTTCACCCTTATTATTCAAAGATCCGTTTCCTCCAGCTTGTGGCGGCGGCATTTTGGTTATTTCTTTTAGTCTCCAGGTATTTTACTTTGTGTATTTTTTTCTGGCTTGCCTTCTTATGTACGTGAGCAATTAATTAATAATACCATTTCTGTTTTCTGTCCGGTAGTACAGTTTTGTAATTCAGCTCCGGAAATTGAGCTGACGGAACAAAAGTCAAAAGTCATTTCATTTGGAACGTTTTTGTTTAGATTTGACTTTTCTTTGTTCCATAAAATATTTTCCATTGCACATTGTAAAAATCATTTAATTTTTTCCCCAAAAAAACTGTTGCATGTGTAAACAAAACATTTCCATGGTTATGTGACATTTTTTGGACTAAAAACGGGGACTGAAATGTTCATTGTCATGACAAAATTCATAATAAATGGAAAGTGTGGAAGAAATGGCCTATATAACATCTAAAAAAGTTGGCAGTTTTTTTTTCTGGACCTGTGGACAGCGTGAAATATTATGTAGACATAGTTAGTTACCTAACCAAAATCAAAGAGTTTTTGTAGTTAATGTAGACATTCCAAAAACCACTCTAAAAATTCTTTCCAAAAACTTTTCATAAATTTAAAAAAAAATAAAGATAATTTTTGGTAAAAAAAATAAAATAAAAAAGTGCAAAAGTAAGAGTTGTGTTGGCCTGTAGGCTGATAACCTCAGCCCGAGGTGAGCTGAATTGAACCCAGCTCGAGGGAAAGAAAAGTTGCTTAAAGTTTCAATGTTTAGATAACTGAGCTAGCAGGCCGCTCTTGTGAATCCCAGTTAAAATCCTCATACTTGTACTCTGTTTCGTCATCAGACAAACTACAGAAATCATGAATCATGATTCATAATTCACTATGTATGCGAGTTTAAATGATGCATTTGCATTATAGATAACAACATGCATATGAAAGGACAAAACGTATGTAGGATTTACTGGTAAATACGATAGTAAACATGTTTAAAAATTGCACATGACAGAGTGTGCTATGAAATTTGAGCCTGACCTGAGTCATCCTCCCACAACACAAATGTACTTACAACTTACACACTACAACTAAACTATGTGTAATATATTATGTGAATTGCATGTTATCATAATACTGATACATAAAAGATACATATTATCTCTTTGGTCTTTGATCTGTCTGTAGAAAATCAATGCTTTGTATGCTTTTGAGTGGAGATGTTTTTAAAAAACGTTTGTTATGTCCACTGTCATGTTGCTATAGTTGCCAGAGGCAGACCGCGTTTAATATGCTTTAAACTTTAAACACATACATGACATATGACATGTAAACAAAAAACAAAGGGCACAATGTCACAACAAACAACACGTTTTTTAGACGGAGTCAAATTTCCAAAATCCAGTCCGACGTCCGACTTCCTCACAACTTTTTATTTCCGCGACCTCCAAAAGCCAAAAAGGGTTCCGTAAAAACGACTCGACTCATCTCAAATTATATACTTCATCTTCCCTCTTTTAGTTCTTTCACTACCAATTTTATCAGCCATGCATTTCATCTGAAGTCTGCTTAAATCCAACAACCAACTGCGGATAATCTGAAATCAATGTTGTAGGGTTCAAAATAAAATGTCACCAAAGGACGATGAGAAGAAAAATATAAATGGAAATATAAAAAAACCCTCACTGCCCCTTTCTCACACCAAAAGAAGTCCTAGTAAAAATGACAAAATGATAAAAGAAGGAAACAATAATGATAACAAAAAAGGTGGGAAATCCAGATCCATTTTTGATCCAGCTTCAGCAACTACCACAGAAGATGAAGACAGTTCAAAACCACCAAAGAAACTTGTATGTATTTCAGTTTGCTATTTGTAACGCATTCTTTTATTCAATTTTAATGATTTATGATTTATTATCGCATGTCCTAAAAATGTTGTTAATTTCAGGAGTCAGTGATGAAACTACCGATGGTGGATACGGATCAAGAGGTTCTCTTCAGTTATGTTTCAAGTGGTCAACTTATTCAGGCCAAGGCTAAATTGAAGTCGATGGAGTTTCATGAATTTCAAGCCATCAGCTCTTATTATAATTTCCAGGTATTTTTTTTTACCCCTTTCATAATTTATTTTGTATTACTTGAAAGCTCTTTATTTTTTTCTCTTCAGTTTACTCTTAATCTTTATCTTAATACTGGCTGTATATATTATATAAAAAAACAAGGGTGACACAGTTTTACACTCAGCAGTGCGTCGTCAGGATGAATCCATGGTGGATTTACTCCTTACAGAATTACTCCATCTGGAGGAAATTCTTTATGATTGTCTTCTTCTCGCTGTCAAAGAGTCCAATTTGGAAATTGCAGAAAAAGTCCTTCGGGCTATAAGACGACATCCGGTTATTGGCAAAACTGAAAGGTATCTTTATAATTTCATTTAGAAAATATCTATGTATGACCTCTGACCTAAAATATGAATTTTAAATATTATACTGAATCATGTCTGTAGAGGTCGCCTTAGTTCTCTTCCACGCTGGAAACTGAGTGAATTTGAAGACTACATGACGCCAATTATGTTGGCGGCAATAGTGGGAAACTATGATTTGATCGCCTTATTTGCTCATGCGGGGGAAAAGCTAAGACCAAAATATCTCTATGAAGATCCATACAAAGACACGGCGGAATGGAAAAGGGCGGGAATGAGAAGGAGAGGTTCGGCATGGACTGCACTGGATAAACGTACTTGGTTACAACGAAACCTGCTTTGTTGCTGCTATGAGAATGAGAGTGTGCAAGAGGATATGAAGATTGGCTATCAAAGGCTGTAAGTATCAAAAAAATCAAAAATATGTCAAAATAATGATGAAAAAAATTAAAATGTACGCATAAAACTAATTCAAATTTAAATTAATGCTGTTTTTACGCATAGACACGAATATCAAGCAATGACCAGTCCTGAAATGCTCTGTTTTGCAGCCAATACAAAAAAAAGTTATGATCCCATGTCTAGAGCCCTCAGTTTTATACGCCAATTGAGAAGGGTAACTAGAAACTAGAAACTTTTTAACATTGACATAATAATGAATAATAGTTTTTAAAACATTATGAAAACATTTTTACAAAAAGGTTCAGAAACGGGAAGTTGAGTTCTTTGAAGAGTATCAAAAATGTATTGATAAACTTGATCAGTTTGTCATTCAACTTGTGTGTAAGTTTTCAACAGTTAAAAAACAAAATGCTCCCACGAAAAGCTATAATATTTTTACTTTTTTTATTATTATTGAATACCTTGTTTTTGCAAACTCCAAATCCCATGAAGCACTTTGTGGTAGTACAAAAGAACTGGAGGTTTTATTGAGTCGTCAAGAGGGAAGAAAATTCCAACACGATCGCTATCCAAGAATTGTACAAGCAATAGAAATGGAACTGGCTGAATTCATTTCTCATCCACATGTTCAAAGGGTATTTTTCCAGATTTTTTTTTGTATTATTATTTATTATTTATATCATTCACAAACACGAAAGATGAAATTACAACAATAATTAAAATCTGTAATATTTTTCAGTGTCTTTATTTGGAATGGTCCGGTTTACATTGGAATGAGTGGCGTTATCTTTCAGACTTTAATAAAATTGCTCAGTTTTTTCTTCGTCTCATTTGTCTTCCTCTCTTCCTTTTCTACGTATTTGCGGAGCAGGGAGATGTCAATGGACAGAGACTCGCTTCGCCCATCAACCGATGTTTTTTCAGTTGGATTTCTCAAATTATTTTCATTGGTCTTCTCGTCGCCGAAGTCCTTCTCGAACTTTCACAACCCAATGAACGAGTACCACCTAATATATGTAAATAATAACAAATAATAAAACAGGAAAAGAATCTTTTTTTCTTCTTTTATTTTTTCAAGTTTTCCCTTTCATTATTAATTATTAATTTTCAACTTTCAATGATAGATCTCGAAATAATCATCATGCTCTTCGTCCTGGGTCAGTTTCGAGCTCTTCTGCGTCAATTTTGTTTTGCTAAAAGGTCATTTTTCTATGTGGCATGGAATTACTATGATTTCACAACTAGTATCGTCTTCTTCTGTTGTTTCATCTGTTGGGGTTGGATTTACTCTCACAAATTCTACCCTCAACTTGAAAATACTTACAATGTAATCATTTCATTTTTTTATTTAAAAATTTAAAGAGTACAAGAAAAACTATAAAAACTATAAAATATGATACATTTGTTTAAAAAGAACTGAACAAAGTAAAACATTGTTTTTCGATCTTTTTTTTTGTTTAGATGAGTCGTACTTCTCGATATTTCTATGTACCGAGACAACCACTTGAGCGTCAATATTGGCTTTACTATGATCCACTTATGGTGGCTGATGTATTGTTGGCTATTGGGACTACTTTAGCCTGTGGAAAACTGCTAAAGTATGCGTATCTTCATCCAGTCATAGGTCCAATTCAAGTTGCTCTTGGGAAGGGAATCAAGAGTATTGCAAATTTCATCCTTTTCTTTGTCATTGTCTTTGCAGCTTTTGGATTAGGTGAAAATTCTTTCTATTTAAATATTTTGAATATTTTAAGGCTGCACTGTAAAACGTGAAGTAAACTAAAACTTGTTTTTTTTATTTCCTAATGTTTTTGCTAAATTAGCAATCACGGTGATTTATGCGCCATATCGAGGGATGCACAATTCGTTGGATAATGAATGGCAGAGTAGTGTTTTTACTAGTCATGTGAGTACTATTATTGAAATGTATTGGAATTTGTTTGGACTTGCATCAGCACAGAGTGCTCATCTCATTTCAATGAACGTGACGGATACAAATGATCCGAGTCGAGTCGAAAATTATGAACATTATATTACGGCCATTACTGGAAAAGTTCTTTGCAGTGGTAATAAAAATTAATAACTAAATATAAAAAAGTTATTTTCAATAATAATAATTATTTTTGTAATTTTTTTTTAAACCTTTGAAGAATAATTTATTAAATGAGCTTTAAATGTTGAAACAGTTTATAGTTTTTTTGGTCCGACGATTGTGTTCAGTTCAATGCTTGTTGCCTACATTACAAATCGATTTGGAGACATTTTGGAAAAAAATGATATGAATTGGCGTTTTCATAGGGCAAGAGTACGTAAGTCCAAAACAATTCTACCCTTTTTTACTTTTGACATGCTTTAAAATTTACAAAAAACCTGGACCTTTGAATTTTTTCACAAATTCAGTATCTGTTAAATTAAATCCAATTTTAAATACTAAAAATACAGATTTGGGTTCATTATTCACGAGCTTCAGTGATGCCACCTCCTTTCAATTTGGTGCCAACATTTTGGGATTTTATCAGTTTCTTTCGAATGATTCGTCAAGTTCGAAAAAATCCACACAAATATTTTTTCACCTGTAACTGCGCCATCTGTTTTCATACTGTAAGTGATCAGTTTTCCAGTTTTTTATTTTACTATTTTTAATGTTACAAAATTTATCATTAAATTACAATTTACAATTTACAGGACAAGAAAATAGGACCAAATGATAAGAATTTGGAAGAGGAAACTTATTATAATCTTATAAAAGTCCTCGTGAAGCGTTATTTCCGTTCTAAAAAAGCACTGGAAGCAAAGACAACGGCGAGTAGTGAGGATATCGCAACACTAAATGAAGAAGTTGAGGAACTTAGAGAGTTGGTGGAACAGGCGAATGAAACACTTCAAAAATTGGAGTCCAAAGAAAAGAAAGCCTCATCTCCAAATAAAAAGGGCAGCAGGGAATATTCGCATTCGCATTCACTAAAAAGAACAGAATCACGACCAATCATTTCAGAATCCGAATTGACATCCGTCCCACCTTCCGAATCAGAAGATGAGACGAAAGTTGGGATGACAGCCAAATCCATGACTCATTTCAATCCATCTGCTAATCGACATCGAAATAGTTCTCCTACAAAAAGTCAAAAAAATACTACAGATTCTACTCCACTTTTAACTTCACCAGCAGGAGAAAATAACAAAGACACAAACAATGTCTCTTCTCCAAAACCATTATCAATGTCCGCGTCAATGACTTCATCTTTAACCCCAGAACAAAGAAAAGACTTGTTAATAAAAAGAGGGAGGAAAGATGGAATACAACCAACTCCAATACCATCAAATCTACAGGATGCAGGAAAAAATACATCCACAGTAAATCAAAAGAGAGGATCTCCAATTAAAATAGATGTCCTTCATAAATTCCTACCTCATTCAAAAGATCAAGATCAAACGAAGAAGATGTCATTAGAAAAGGAAGAAAAGGAATTGCTCATTAAAACTACAACTAAAATTGGAGGTCCATTTCCTACACAAAATAATGCAGAAAAAACTCCTCCACTTCCTCCTTTACCAAGCCCCTCAAATCATGCCCAAATGAAAAGTCCTCCTAATAACAAATCCGGAAGAACGAGTCCAGTTAAAAAACAAAGTAGAAAAATCTCATGAACATAATAAGAACAATAATAATATTTTAATTTTCAACCGTTCTCTTTTCATCGCATGTCTCATGTAATTTAAATTGGTTTGATTTTTGGTGATGTGATTTGTGATTTGAAATAAAATCAAGTGAATCAAAGTGATGTTTTAAAAAATAAATAAATAAAAGCAAAGATTTTACTGGAGAGAAACAGCAAGTGCGCCTTTATGTTTTATGTTCTTTGACATGTTTTCATAATTCATAATATTGTATTGATTATTGAATATATTTGTTGTGTATTGCGTATTTTGTGTATAAATAAACTGTAAATATATACACAGAGAGTAGAAAATTGTTGAATGTGAAACAGGCCGTAGCCGTGTTTAGACATGTTTGATAGATAGGTTGACAAATGTCTCTCAATTTACTGGATACTCGATAAATACATGGCGGTGACATGATAATTACTTTTATATAGTATGGCCTGCTGACAGTTCAAGTTACAAGTTGTGAAACTGAGTATTATTTATAATTGCATGTGTGTGTGTACTACAAATATATAGTTCCAAAGGAGCAGGAAGGAAAGTGACGCGTGTTTGACATCTGATATCTACCCATAATTCATAATTCATATGTGCGTATTATGTTTTGCAAAATGTGTTATGTATTATGTACGACCTGGATAAAATAGATGACGAATGACGACAACGGCAAAAAACAGGAACAAGGAACAGACACACGACACAGTAAGCAGAGAGAGGTCAGTGGACAGCACACATAAAACTTTTATTTCTTCCTCAAGTTGCCTCCGATTTCCTAACATTTCAGCTCTCTAAACAGTTTTTAAATCTTTGTGCATGAAAAGAATGAAAAGCTTTTATTTTCTTAATAAAATAATAATAATAATTATTATCAACAAATAAATCAAATAAATCGTAAATAGAAATGTTTACTCCATTAACTTTGAAGACTCTTGCTGTATTTTTCAAAATTTCTTCTTTCCTTCACGCGACTCCTTTGGATTGGAATGATAAACGGAGGATTCTCATCCCTGTTCAAGGGAAATTGAGACGACTTTTTTGGTTATTTCATGTCAGTTATGCCCTCATCACAACTTTCAATCTCATCCGAATCTTCCCGCAAACTATAGCTTTGAAAAAATCGCCCAACGAAGTAGCCATTGGATTTCTCTATTTATTTTCCTACTCCTTTGAAGCATTTTATGAACTCACCATTGTCTTCAAATATAAGGAACTTGCCTCTTTTTTCAATAGTATTTTGGAACAGGATGCTATTTTTACAAGTATGTAAAACGTAAAGTTATTATTTTTTATTATTACTTTATTTGTTACTGTCTAGTATCTTTGGACTTTGGAATTATTATTAAAAAAGGTGTTATTTATTATTTTACTCAATAAAGAAAAAACTGGACGACACGTTAATTTTGATGGTTGTGAAATGTTTCTTGTGCCATGGACTGCGTCGGTTCCTTTTATAGTTCTACCATTTTTTGCCATCTTCATTAGTGATCCGGAAAATCCGAGATATTTTTACGCCATCGTAAGAAACCTCATTTTTCCTCAGGATGAGTCATCCTTTGCAACCAAATTATTCTTTGTTTTCTGGGCTTTACTGGAATATTATCAGTACATGTGTTTGATTTGTGTCATTTACACCTTGTACTTTTTTATAATTACTCATTTAAAATCCGCCAATTTTTGGATGACACACATTATTTTCTCAAGAGAAAGACGTAGTTATAGTAGTACTCGAGAGGATTTGACAGAAGCCATGAAAATATTTAGAGTCTATCGGATTTTGGTGATAGTTGGAAATGATATTTTGTCATTCACCTCGTGGCCGTCCTTTTTCTTAATGATCATTTTTGGAAAAAGCTTTGCTACCTACGCCATAATTCATCTCAGAGAGTATGTCAATGATAATAATAAAAATATTATTATTATTATAGTTTAGTTTTATCATTCGAAGGTAATTTTTCAATAATTATAATATTCTTATTTTTCAGGGTTTTTGACATGCCTTTTTTCCTCATTTTTCCAATTTTCCTGCTAGGAAATCTTGTCACGGAATTAATGATAATTCCACAAGCATCAGGGATAGATCGTCACTCAAGTGCTGCAATTTTGTCTTGGAAGAGAAGAAGTGGAAAATATCAACAAGATGGTGGTGATAATGATGATCGAATGATTGAAAAGCGTATTTTGCGTAGCCTTCGTCCAATAAATGTCCGAGTTATGAATTTATTTGTCATCAAAAGTAAAACAGTCCTCGTCCTCTTCACCATTGTCTCAAATATCACAATTAAATTATTTTTTCGAGTTCAATTGTAATCAAAGGAATAAATAATGTAACTTTTTTTTACATGATGTACTTATTAAAATTTTATTTCTTTCACCCACAATAAATAATTTAGTTGACAAACTACATAATATACAATATACATTCAGCATTCACTATACAACCTACAATAATAAATAAGTATTGACAAAATAATAAAAAAAATCACAGGATTATAAATTATTATAATAAATAGTTTTTTCATAAATCCAACTATACAAATTGCCCACTTGGAGGAATTCCATAAACTGGTAGATTATTGAGAACATTACAATATTCATATGCATCACATTCTGCTCCTTTACTATTTTTCCTCCTTCCATTTTTACCTGCTTCTATTAATTTCTCTCGGTTCCGATTGGTCAAACTCGTGCTCGTCTTTTTAGTTTTACTTGGAAAACCAGACGGATTTTTCTTATTCTTGTTTTTGCCATCATGATAATCTTTTGTCATGTCTTTGTCCATGAATGAGTCATATGAAGAGGGAAAAGGATGAAGGAGTTTTCCAACTGCATTTGTCACAAGAGTACCGATAGAAGTTCCTTGATCTCCTAGTTGGTCCACCAGCACTTTATTTGCTAAACAGACGGGTCGATGTGCACATTCATTTGGGACCAGGCCATCTTTAACATGTGCCACTGCCGTCAACATTGGTAACACCAGGTCCAGGATCCGAGCATCATCCACAGTTGCGGCTGCAGATGGAACTCCAGGGAGAGAATCATTTAAACTACGCTTTTTCCTCCCCATCGGGGCCATCGTGGGTGCAGCTGTTGTCGTCATTTGACGTAGAACGTTCTGTAATATTTAAAAAAAGATGAGAAGAAGTAAAATATCATACAAAATTTAATAGAATAGATTTTGAATTTTGAAGGAGTGGGAAGATTTTCATGTACTAGTGTAGGGTACAGGTGGGAATTGTGAATGTGTCTATGTGTGTGGTCTGTTTTATGTTATGTTATGTTATTTGTGAGCACCTGAAGGTAGGAAGCCAAACCAAGAACACCCAGCAACCCAAGGGCAGAGTTACAGTCAGCTTTCTTCCTTTTGGTGATGTAATAAAATGCAAATGAAAAATAGAAAAAAGAGCAGGGTGTTATTAATCTATTCAAACCTGAATCAAGGACAACAGCGCCAGAAATCCCAAAAGACCTACGGCACTTGAATTCACGTTCGACCCCTTTCTATTCATTTTATTACATATTACAAAATGAATCATTTCTATCTTTTATATTTTATCAAAATTATAAAAAAGAAAAAAGTACTTTAGAATTTAACTCAAATAATACTAATTTATAAATTACCCATGACCTCCGCCTCCGCCGTGACCTAAAATCGAAATTAAAATACAAAAGGTCAAGGTCAAATTACAGGGGTCATTTTATCTTTTATCAGTTGTCTATTATTTGTACTTTGGTTAAATAATTTTTAAAAGCCCAGGGGTACTTTAGTAAAATCTATGGAAAAAATCTATGACTATTTGAAGCTGGGCTCTTATTTGCTCATTTGCTGTAGATTAAAATGATTGAAACTTACCGTAGCCCCCACCTCCGTGTCCGCCCCCACCCCCGCCTTTATTTAAAAAAAAAAACAAAAAAAATAATCAAGACCCTAATATTTTCTTTTTTTATAAAATTATTAATTTAAAATGATTTCGTACCATAACCGCTACTATGCCCATGTCCCCCGGAGGAGTGTCCATATCCGCCGGAATGAGACGCCGCTGCATAATTTCCAAAATCTTCACCCACTTGAGAATCATAATAAGAGGAGCCCGTGGAACTACTCGTCAACTGCCTTGAATTTGAATTGGACTTTGAATTGTAATCTGCATATGAATGAATAAAATACAAAGGTGTATTATGAATTTCCTAGTGACACTTTTTATACTAAACCAAGTTACTATAATTTTTTAATTTCGGATCACTATAATTTTCTGATTGTAATTAGATATTATGGATTGAATATAATAATTAAAACCTGGTCGACTGTAGGCGTTATAATAGCTTTCGGAGGATCTTTTCCTTTTCATACTCACATTGTCTTGTTCACTATGCACAAACACTAGGAGAGAAAATTCAAGCAGGAGCAAGAGTAAAAATCCATATCCAGATTCTAATTTAAATTTAAGTCTCGTCATTTCCTTTTTGTATGTGCACTTTTTAAAACTGAATAATAAATAATATTGTAACTTGATCCAAGAAGCGTCAAGATGAAACTGAAGAACGTAAGTAAAGAACTTGAGCTTCTTATATCAGCTCGGATATTTCGGGGTATTGAGTACACCCTCAAAATCAAAATCATTCTTCATCTCATGTCATAACTGTGAATTAGCTGAAAATTTCAAGTTTCAAAGGGGGAAACAAGTTCATGTACAGTTGGAGATTGAAGATTGAAGAGAGGCTCCTCATTTTATTTCAGTGTTGTGTATTTTTCTGTCTGTGTTCAATGTTCAATATGCGTAAGTCGTACACATGTTTTTACAAATTACAAATGTACATGTAGCTTCAAAAGTAAATGAATCTTTTATTCATTTTTATGTGTTTGGAGGGTGAGAACAAGAATTACGGAGACGGAGACGATGAACTACTATTTATTTTTGGTCTTCTTTTCTTTTTCTTCCTCATTGTTCATGTTGATTCCTAATTTGTAATGGGAAAATGAGACAATAAGCCTCATCTTGTGCTCTATGTGTTTTATGCTGCATATATTGTGTATTGTACATTGTACGTCCTACGACAATAAAAAATACTAAAACACACGAGGAAGAAAAATAGCAAGTCAAAGTCGAAGAAGAATGACAAAGACAATTCATGGACCGAATCAAAGTTGTTAAAAAGGATACCGTAAAAATTCACACACACACAGAACACAGACAAGATAAATAAATGCAGCGAATGAAACGGATGACTGATCTCGGGGTTTTTCTTTTCTTTTTATGTATATCAAAAGGGAAAAACAAGTAAATACAAACTAAGAAATACATAAAAAAAAGTAAACATGTACAAAATACAATATACAAAATACACAGCATCATATGTTTAATGCTAAATGTAAAATAGAGGACAGACCAAGAACCAAAAGATGTAACACATTTAACATTTTTAACAAGAAAATCAAATACACATGTAAAATGTAAATAGTAAATAGTACATGCATTTTTCCCACGGCGAAACGAATATCAAAGTTCCAAGTAAGTAAGTACACAGAAAAATGCAACAAACTTTTTTATGACACTCTTCATGACTCCTGTCGCCCCATTTTATTTCTTTTTTCCCCAAATTTCCAAATTCTCTTCCTGCATCCTTAAAACTTAATTATTATTACTAATTAATTATATATTATTCTAAATTCTAAAGATAACAAACAGGTATAAACAAATTTCATTGACATTTGACAAGACGCGAATTGAGAAAATAAAATAACTGGAAAAAATATTTCTTATTATACTTAATTTATTCAGTATTTTAAATTTTAAACACACAACTTTTGTACAAAAAAGTAACTTTATTCAAATAATTAAAAAACCATACACATTTTACAAAATATAATAAAAACTTAGTTCTAAATGTTGAAGTTGAAAGTCACTGTTTAAAAAATATGAGGAATGTTTTATATAACTGATAAAGTTGAAGGTTGGATTATGTTGAAAATTTTAAAAGTTGATGACATTGATTAGAATAATAATAATAGTTAGAAATGTCATAATATTGTTCATTTGACTTGCTCCACTTGAATCATCAAATCTGAGACACCGTTTCTTTTGAAAGTCCAATTGAAATCCCTGTTCACTATTACACACACAAGTTGTGTTCACACACACGAGTTTCTTCTCTCTTTCTTCCTCCTCCTCTTTTCTACGGTTTTTGTGTTGATTATGCATCAGTTTATTGTAATTGTAACAAGACAAAGACTCACTACACTCTGCTCCCAAGAGTCGAGGAGCACAAAGTTTCAGTTTATAATCCGCTTGAAATCCATTCCGACATTCACACTGTCCTAAATGACAAGTTGAGTTGGACTGACAGTTGTGAATGAGTCTGGAATTCTGGTTCAACCTCAAACTACAGTTTTCTCCAGGGCCAACACTACACAATTTGTTCCAATTTCGATCCTCGTGTTCAGTCAGGGTTATTTCTCCCTCTGAAAATCGGAGGTTGAGCTCACACTGACACTTACCTCCAAGACACTTGAGATATTGATCTGGATGACACTCTTCATGTCGTCCACAACCCTCTAAAAATCCCTTGTATTTTTCACAAAGGCCAGACTCCACATTTTTTAAATAGTGTAAATCACACTTGCAAATACCTACAAAAAAACAAAAACAGTATAATAATAATTATATCATATTAAAAATTAAAATTATAATTATTATTTTTATTAATTATTATTTTTTATTATTTACCGTGAGGATGACAATAGGAGTTGGACACACAAAGTTGGGTTTGTTTTGAAACACTCCGATTTTGTGGTTTGGCCAGTGGCGGAGCTGGAATATAATTATTGTCATCATCCAGGAAATTCACCCGAGTACAGGGAGATCCGACTTTAGCTCTGCAGGATTTTTTCTCCATGAGCGTGGAACGACTACTGAAGAAACTGAGGCGTTGTGCGGAGGTGTCCATAAAAATCATCTGTTTAGAATCCGTACACTCACAAACCCCATTTTTACACTGGAGCCAATGCCGATAGTTACATTTCTCTTGATGATTACAGGCCTCTCCAAATTCTTTGGTGTAGATTTTGTTCAATGTTCCCATTCCAACTCCAATGCCAACTCCAAGTCCAGAAGGTTGAGTTGACTGCTCATGACTGGAGACTCGATTGAAAAGGTAAAGATTTTGTAGGAATAAAATCCACAGAGTCAATGACAAGGACCATGAGAGTTCCATCTTTTTGTTTGAAATCCAGGTGAAATAAAAATCCAGTTTAAATAATAGTAGAATATTTTCACCCTTAGGTTATGTACACACATGATCAACAAATGATAATAATATAGATGAACTTTGACGAGACATGAGACAAATTTTTAGACTGTTGAGGACTTTATGTGAAATCCATGTGTTATTTATTTATATTTATATTATCAATTATTAGCTTTTTACTCTTCAGCCATAAACTTTTAACTTGAGATCAGAAACCCGATTGAAAACAAAAAGTATTACGAGTTACGAGTTACAAGTAATCAAATTTAGATTAAATTCTTGATGATGAGCACTATACTGATTAATGTTAATTAGTATTTAGTACTTAGTAGCTTTTAAACTACTACAGTCTGCAAAGCAATAAAAGTTAAAAATTCAAGATACAATAGTTATTTTATAGTTGCAGGTTACAGCTCCTGACAAATTAAAAGCAAATAGAAGAATGGAACAAAAATAACTGAGTTGAGGATTGAGAATCCAGGGTGAAAAACAAAAGGAAATTCATCTATAGTTGAAAATCACTGGAAGCTCTTTGTTCTACATTCTACACGCTACACTCTACAATCTATACTAAGCAGTTCACATTTTACATGATACACACGAGATAATTCATTCATTTCCACTTTACATGACATGACACATGTGACATGTGGAAAATCTCTTCTTTCCCCTTTCGTCCATTCCATTCATATATTTCATACTTAGTATTTTGTATTTATCTTGAATCTTGAATGTTTGTGCACTGTGCATCCAAAATTTACTAGTAAATTTACTAGTCCGCTATATACTAGTATATTCCACCATATCCAGTCTCCAACTGCAATTCATAATTGAGCTTTATTTTATGTATTTAGTATTTACTATTTACAGCATTCCCATATCTCTCTCTCTCTCTCTTTGGCTGTTTCATGTATTAGCTCTACAACTCATATAACACATAACAGATCTTTCCTAAATACTAAATACAAAACATGAAAAGGAAAAGGAAGAAAAATAGTACACATGATGTGCATGTACATTTTGCGTATTAGATATAACATCTAAGATATTATGTACATAGACATTTCTGTGAGAGTGGTCAATTGAGTTCAATTAAGTTAATTTGCAAGTGTTTGGAGTTTGGAGTTTGGAATACTCGATATTGAAATCCTCATGTTTTCTTCCTACAAACTTCCTCCCCTACAAAACAAAACAAACTTTATGAGCTTTGGACTTTTGGAAGAAACAGCACTACAGCTTACAGAGTGTGTACAAAATACAAAAATGATATAACAGATAGCAGTCGCGAGGATGAATGGTAAAACGCATAATATAAAATGTGATATGCATTTTCAGTCCCAATTCAATGTGCAGAATAGAACAGAAAAGAGCAAGTGAATGTACGATGTACAAAAGATCTAAAACAGGCAAATTTCCTCAGTGAATACTCTAAAATTGTAATTGTAAATTGTAACGACTAGACATGAGACCGTTTACGATTTATTTACTGTTTTTTCCACATTCTACATTATGTACTTAAATCTCAACTTGAAACACAAAAAAAAAACGCGAGCATACGAAATACTAAATACAAATACGAAAAGTGACAGGAACAAAAAAAAAGGATGAAAGTACAACAGTAACGTTTAGATTTTACATTCATCTAAATTTTGAAACTTATTCTGAGTCTACAGAAATAAATAAATCACAGTTAGAGCAAAAGTGGTGATGAGTGTCCAGGATGAAGAGATGAGATGAGCAGAAGCAGTATCTCTGAAATATCGTAAATCACAATTTTGTAGCATAAGAATAATATGAGAAAGATTCCAGATGGAAAGTAAATAATAAATAGTAATAAAGATTTTTAACATGACAAAAACGTACGAGTAGGTATAAGACTGCGTTTCCTTCATGAGCCAGTCGATTCCAAGTTGAGTTCCATCATTCGTCTGCATGTAGACACCAACTTGACTCCTCACTTTTTCATTGTATGCATTCAAATAATCAATCTAGAACAGTTTCAGGAAATGACAAATATAAAACCAACTAAATGAAACTTTTTACAATTCACAGTCCCAAACATTAACATTTAAAAACGGAGTAAAAATGTCGTATAAAAAAGGGAAATTTTTACACACCTCTTGATTTGTAAGGAGAGTTTCATCAACTAATTTCCTTTGGATTGGAACGAGAGTGACGTCCTCAAATGTAATGAAATTACTGTTTCTACTGTCATTAACTACTCGAATTACATTCTCAATTCGAATTCCAAAATCACCTTCTTTGTAATATCCGGGTTCTGTACAATTTACAGTTTACAGAGTACAGAGCAAAGTAAAACATAAAAAACACACATTCAAAATTCAATTGTAAAATACAGAAAGCTGAAATACAGAAATTGTACTGAATGAAAAATGTAAAAATATTAATTTCATATCTCATTCAAAATTTTCTGACCATCAGATGTGAACATATTTTCGTCTAATCCCGGATCATCTGCACCAGGTCTTCCGCCAATGCCGAATGGACCTTTTTTTCAGTTTTATAAACATTAATTTTCTATACTGAAAAAGCTTTTTTAAACAAAGTTAAAAAAATAAGGGAATAAACAAACCTTCGTGCACTCCTAAATATGAACCAACCTGAAAAAAAATAATAAGTCATAATGATAAAGTAATTTTAGATTTTAGATGAATTATTTCAAAACTAGTGATATATTACATAAAATAGAAAACACACCCCATGACCAGTTCCATGTCCGTAATCCAAATTTTTTTCCCACAAGCTTCTCCTTGCAAAGCTGTCAAGTACACTCCCCACAGATTTCTTTGGGAAAACCGCCGTCCTCAGTGAAATCATCCCCTTGAGAACGCGCGTAAAAGCATCTTTCATCTCTTGTTTCGGCTCAGAGTCAAAATACACAGTTCGAGTCACATCCGTCGTCCCATCGAGAAATTGAGCACCACTATCAACAAGGTAAATTTCAGACTTGTTCAACTTCCGATCTGCTCCTCGTTTTGGTGAATAATGGGGTAGGGCGGCATTTGGTCCGGAAGCGGAAATTGTATCAAAACTGAGACCTGCAGAATTCGTTTGTTTGGATCGAAATTCTTCCAGTTTGTCTGCAACTGAGATTTCTGTTAAATTTGCCCCTTTTTCAACTTGGTCCTCAAGCCATCCAAACCAATCCGCCATTGCCGCACCGTCTCTAACATGGGCATAAATCAGTCCTTGTGTCTCAACCTCATTTTTTATGGCTTTCATCAGAGCAATCGGAGTTATTTTTATTATCTGTTGAGGTGCGGGAACTTTTGAAACGAGGAGGTAGTTGCAGTTTTTAGATAACCACACTTTTACTGTTTGGTTTGCCGCCTAAAAATTGATTTCACAATTATTATTTTATTTTATTCTTTTCTTGATCATTTATCATAAAAATCATAAAAATTGTCGGAGAAAAACTATTGATGATTTTTTATTTTAATTTTATTTTTTACATGAGCTGAAAGACGATTTGCAACTTGGTCATATTCATAAATAGCACCGTTTACTCCGACTAAATCATTCTGGACATTTGTCGTCTTATTCGTGTCCACAAATAGTTCCAAGGACGTGGAATTGATGAGGAGATACGACGTGAAAAATGGATTGTATGGAATATCCGAACCACGCAAATTTAGTAACCCTACAAAATGTATAATACAATTTTTTCATATATCCAAAGTATTTAATAAAAAAATTATTATTATTGCTCAACAAATCAAAAGTTTATTTTTACATGCAATTTCATCCAGTTCGGACAGAACAAGAATATCCGCTCCAGAACTCGCCATTGCTCGTCTCACATCCACCAACTTGTCACTAACATTCTTTCCTGAAAATTCCAAGGGATGAGATCGGATCTTGGCGTTTGAACACGCAGGTTTATCCTCTGCCCACACCAAATCCACCAGATTCTTGTCAACACTGAGTAGCCGAATCCCACTGACATTGAGCTCCCTCTCCAGGGAATCCCATTCCGTTTTGGAATACAAAGATGGATCCACACCCACAACATCTGTAGAGGTCAGATTGGACTTGAGCCATGCGGATAAGGACGGCACTCCGGATTCACCTTCACATCAAATGCCCAACTTTCAATTATTTTCAATGCATGATAATAATACTTTTTAATATTATTATTTTTATTCCCTTTAAAATTTAATTATAAAAAATAATTGACCTTGTTTCATCAGAGTCCATTGAGTACTGTCCAGTTGCTGTTCAGCTTGAATGTGATATCTTGAGTCAGTCCATAATAAAGCTCCAGTTGATGTCACAACTGCCGTACCTATAAAAATCAGTAAAAGGTCAGGTAAAAAATAGTACCAAAAAATTACACATAGAAAAGAAAAAGGGAAATAATTCGTTTAATAAAAGTAAATGATAATTACCAGCTGAGCCATCAAATCCAGTTACAAATGCACGACGCTCATCACATGGACTCACGTACTCACTCTACATTTTCACAGACCAAAAAAAATCAAATTACATTTTTTTGTGCATGTGTGCAAAAATCTGTCACATACTTTTTTCTGTGTAAGTATTTTTAGTAGAGAAAAATAGCAAAAATCTTACATGATGTGCATCTCCAGAAGGAATTATATATGCACTCAGTTTATCCTGAACAAGTGTTTGGTTGACCATTAACAACCGCAGAGCAGCTAAAATAACCGTTGCATTTCCAGGCAACATTTTATTGTTTTCCCCTTGTTTTATCTTTTACAAGCTTTTATTTATAAATGTTTTGTTTTTTTAGATCTTTTGGTTAAATGACTACACTTTGAACTTTGAAAACTCTTAAACCAACTGGAAACTTGTCATTGTGCCTCTTTGTAGAATTTTGAAGGAGGGATTTTCTCGTTTTTGGCCCGAAAAACAGTATGACTCGATAAATTGTATATAATTTCAGATGAGATGATGAAGTATGAAAAATGAACAAATGAGATGTGTCTGTATCAAGTGTGGATTTGGATTTTGGATTCCCCATTATTTTATCAAGTATCAGAGAGATAATAAGTACACGCATAAATACATAATACATAAATACACAAGTATTTATAGCGCTATTAAATACATAATCTGTACACTACTCTGAGTATTTATTGTTTATGATGAGAGGTGATAAGGAAGAACTGACGAGACTGTTTGTATTTTGTATTCTATTCTATTGTGTTGTAGTTATATTGGGCATTTTGGGTCTTTTGCAAATTTCTGTCCGTTTTGGGGGCAAACTGCATAAAGTCTCAAAGCTGAAAGAAACTTTGAGATATTTCTTACCTACAATTTGGAAAGTGGAAACAGGACATAGTTAGAAACTAGATTCAAAATTACTGTTTATTTTATGCTTCTGTATGCAAATAATATCCAAAATATATATTTGACTAAAAAGTAGACAGAACTTTCCACATAACCCAATACGTAATAAGTACTTTTTCAGTATTCAGTATATTAACCGATAATGTATTGTCATTGGTGAGATAACCATGTCATAGTTTACCTGTGTATATAAATACTTATTAGGCCATACATTTTTCGTACTTCGATGCACGATAGCAGAAAACAGAAGAGAGAGAAGAGTCAGCTCCTTTTTGCACGCGTACGTACCACAGATTTCTGTCATCCTTTTCATCATTACAATTCATTACAATAGATACAAAAGTATATTTGTTTTTATTTTTTATGCTTTATCCTGTCGTAAATTCGCGAATTAGTTTATAATGATATGGGATGTATCAACAAGGCTTTGAATGTAATCTGCATTTTTTAAATCAAAGTATTTTTATATTCGTGCATAAACTATAAACTATAAGCAATAAAAGTTGTGGATTCTTTTATGTGCAATAATTAATATTGTATTTTTTAGTGTCATTATTATCCACATATTTTATATTTTGTAGCGTGCTGGATGCTGGATATTTATTAAGTATAAAGTATAGGAAAACTGTTTAAAATCTAGTAGATTTAATCTCTAATCTACAAATCACAAAGTTCCTAAAAAACTGGAGAGTAACCAACATAAAACATATAATTTAAGACAACAACAAAAATACATGTGTTTTTAGTTTTTAGTAGGACACATGAATAAAACACTTCCTCATATTCTATTTACAAAAAAGGTACAAGGTTCAAGTAATAAATAAAGATGGATATTTACATAATATCATCTTTTGTCATTTGTCTTTTGTCAAACTAATATATTATCACCGTGTTATTCACATATACAATAAATAATAATAATATCACATTTTAAATTTCAAATCACACAAACTCACAAATATTTACAAATACAAAAGAAATTATTCCATAAGATTTTTCATCAGTCTAAATCTTCACAGAAATGGTAGAAATGTTCGTATAACAATTCCCACCGCTCCGGTCAATGCCACAATTAGACCTGAGATGAGAACGGCAGCCAGTGTCACAATAATATCGTCCTCTCCAAAAGAAAAGACCATTGATTTGAGCTTTAACCCGAGATGATTCCCCCACACTAATTTTATATCCTCGACGTGCTCTTTGAAAGGTTTTGCTCCCTTAAAATTGTAAAATTAAAGCTGTGTACAAGTTAACACAGAAAATACTATGCAAGCACTCTCATGTATTAGTGATTTTGGATTTTATACAAAAAAATTCACCTTTTTGCCAACTTACGTTTGGATTGCTCACTTGAACTTTAGTCTCTTTCTCCTTCGTGGACTCTTCATCCTTTTCCTTATCTTTCCAAGTGCTTTCAACTTGCATAACAACAAGTATACAAAAAACAAGAGCTATTTGATACTTTTTACAAATGTAGAACATTTTGTATTTTCTAATAATTTCCAATAGTGTAAAAGACTTTTTTTTCTTATTTTGATGTTTTGTATTCCTGTAAATTCAAAGGAGAAATTCGAGCTTCTTGGTCCATTTTATGATACTTTTGGAATTTTGGATTATTTAATTCCACGAAATGTTTTACTTTTTACTGGGTTACTATCTATTTACATTGTGTTGATTCCTTTTGTGTTAACTTGAAACTCACAAAGCGAACGGTTCAACTGAAATGGTGTGAAGAAGAAGAAGACATCATGATATTTTGAGTGGATGCTAAAGAAATACTCAGAACTCACACAACTCATGAGAATAATTATAATTATCGTAGAGGCGAGAATAGAAATCCAATTTATTTATGTATTTAGTATTTACTCTTCTTCGTTGACCATTGACCACTGACCATTTTTACATTGGCTGTGAACAGTTTGTGTTTCCCATTTCACACTGCCTCTCTGTTTTGTTTCTCTGTTTCACAGTAGTGTCTCAATTCGCAATTCTCAATAATTGTGCTTGAGCTTGAACAGATGAAAAGTGAAGTGACTTTTGAAAGAATACTGGCCACAGAGTATTTAGTATTTAGGCAAATTATAATTCTAATTCTCAGTATTTTATTTTGCATGAGAGGACCATTATGAAAATTGTTCAAAGTTGATGCAAAAAGGAGCTTATTAATGTTTCACGTGTCTATGCATATTTAAAAGCAGAGGGAATAACCTATAAATGTCAATTTCGGCGCAAATCTGAATAATTACAGTAATTATAAAAATTAAAAAGAAAAATGCATTATTTATTTTTTAGTCCTACCTGAAAAAAAGATTGTTGGATTAAATTTTACATCTAGTAAAAAGTAGTCCCATAATTTGTATTTTGTAAGAGGTCATTATATAATTTTAACCTTGAAAAATTCAAAATATTTATGCAAAATTTTACAAAAGAACCCATAATTAAACATTTTAAATTTTAGACATAATATACAGAAATCCCAAATCGGAGCATTTTCCATTTTAAGCTTTTTTTCAATACAGTATAAAAAATACAAAATACACTTAAAAAATACAAAATACACAAAGGATTTCCGACATTCTTTATTTATAAGAAATGAATCAACCTTGCGTTTTTCATTTGTGTAATGCCAAAAAATGCTACATGTAAAATTTTCCCCAAATAAAATAATAGGTCATTAAGGAAATGCGTCAATAATAGTTCTTGAAAATCGTCTCAATTAATAATAATAATAATAACGGCAAGAGTGTGAACATGGAACATGTACAAAATGTACAGTCATATATCTAAATATGATATTTGATTTGCCCACGTGGGGCATTCTATGTGCTATATGTATGACATATCATAGACAATTGAAATTAATCACACACACACTAGTACAAAATATGCACATGATATATTATGCATATATTACAAGTACATTTATATACTATAGTGCGCACGTAGAATGTAAGTATATGTACTTTAGAACAATTGACACCTAATGAGCCATTATACTCAATTAAAGTATACTATTTTTTACACTATTTACCAATTAATTTATTTATCGGAATAAACAACTTTCTAAAAAAGTAGGAAGTACACAGGCTATTCATTTCCCCTCTCAATCAATAATAAACTTGAACCAGACTCAAATACTGGTTCATATTTTCTCATCCGTACACAAAAATCAGTTACACTATAATTTTTTGATTGTGACTCAAAGAAAAAGAAACAGAAATCATGCCGTTTAAGAATTTCGGACCTTTTGGTCTTCTTTTCCTCAGTTTCGTCATCCTCCTGACACAAGGAACCTTTTCAGAGGCCAAACCAGAAAATGAAGCTGCTGCTCCAGTTGCCGTTGCTCAACCCCTGTCACAAGCTGGAGGTTTGAAAGAACCTTTGGCTGTTGAAAGTGGCCCAGCCAAGACTCGAGTTGCCCGTCGTGGTGGTTATTATGGCGGAGGTGGCGGTGGAATGGGTGGTCGAGGAGGATACAGAAGATTCGTAAGTTTTTTGAGACTTGAATATTTATTATTTTTTATAAAATATCATATGTTTTATGTTTAATGGTTTCTTTTTGTTTGATTTGTTGCAGGCTGGTGCCAGAAGAAACCGTGGTCATCACCAAAGATTCCGAGGAGGACGAGGACACTCCAGAGGATCATGGGGAAGATATTGATCAGTCATTATCCATACTCCATAACCCTTAATAATCATCGTCCCAATCGTCTCATTCAACCCCGAAAAACATTATTTTGTCATTATTTCTTTTGGTTCAATTTTCAGTATAATATTATATCTTTTATCTCTTGTGTACTACTCAAATGTCTCATGTAATACTGACTGCTGTGTGATTGTTGTATTTTTTTGTACTGTGTGTTTGTTGCATAATAATATTTGTTACAA
>JABASP010001533.1:0-28278 GCA_019776565.1 Sminthurinus signatus | reverse complement strand
TTCGGTTTTTTATGCAGAAAATCCAAATAAAACCGTATAAACCTAGATCGGTGTAGGATATGGGGTATTTGATGACAGAGAATCCGAATCTGAAGTTTGTTTTTCATAATTATGATCCTTTGACCCCGAATCCGGGTATTATTCGAATCCGAGGTCGGGCGTTCAGATATTTCACTGAGTTTCCCTTCGACAGATTATAATATTTTGAAGTCTGTGTATCAGTGCGTCAATACAATATTATAATCCGTCGTGTATTGTGGCTCGCTCCCTCTTTAGGTACTCCTGTACCCGTGTTTATTTAAATATGCAGTGAATTTAGACTTTTAGACTAGAATTGGTATTTGGTTGAAAAACAGAAAAGAAAATAAACGCCAGAGATTAGAAAATAAAATGTTGAAAAATGAACAAATTGGACGCCGTTTGTAAAAATTATGAACTTTTTTCTAGCTTTGTTAAACAGATTAAAAGGGCTTTCTGGCTGTCGCATGATAAACATTACAAACAATTACACTAATTTTTCAACTGTACTTGAAATCTTGACATGAAATGAAAATGAGAGTATTTTTTCTTTTTTTCCGTGTCTCTTTTGATTTTATTTTGTTCCGATTTGGATTTGAATAAAGACGTAAGGATATTTGATTTGGTTTGTTTGATTGTGTATGTTTATTTCTTTTTCTATTTGTATTTGTGACTGATGTGACTGGACTGATCACAGATTATTTGACAGGACACAACGGACTTCCCTTTTCTGGTTTTGGATTTCCGCGCCCGCTCCTCCCGCCCGGATTCGGAGTTGGAGTTGGCAATGGAATTGATCCACTTCGATCTCACGAGACATTTAAACTTCCTCTCGGTAAGAATTAAGAATAAAGAGTTAAGAATAAAGATTATGCATGTGAATTTATGGAGGCTGAAGAAAGAACGAGGAGTCAAGTGACATTTGAGTCATTTCCATCCTCCGCTTCATTAACTACACAACATTTTAATGACATTTAAAATACGCTCCGCTCTGCTTTTCTCTCCGTCGTCATCGTCATAGTCTTTTCTCCTCCTTTTGCTTCTGCTTGTGCTTTTCTCTTTTCTCTTCTCTCTTCTCTTTTTAATGTCTAATGTCTTTGCTTTTTCCTCCCATAAATCACAATCACCGCCAGAAAATCACCCTTTCACTCACACTCTTTACGCTTTACTCTTCTCTTCTCCTCAGCGACAGCCAACAGCCAACAGCCGAGCGAGTTAAGTGTCAGCCGGTGTCTGTTTCGGATTTTAGGTTGTGCTTTTCCTTTCGGCATTGTCATTGTCATCGGAATTGGCATTAACATTGTCACTGGATTCTGAAAGCTGAAAGTGCGGAGACGAAGAATGAACAAGACATTTCACAGTTCTCACGATTCACGATTCACGATCCACCATCAAAGTCAATCCTCAATCTCAATCTCAAAATCTCAATCTGCACGCCACATAAATCAAATCAGCTTTTCTTCTCCATCGCCATTCATTCCGGAATCCAGAACCAAAATCCAAAAAGCAAAATCAAAAGAGAAGAAGAATTCAGGAAGGTTGAAAATGCGGAGGTTAACTCAAACGGGATTGTGAATGTGGATGTGGTATTTGATGTGTATCGTCTTTATCTTTGTCTAATTCCCTGTTTTTTGACATTTCCGCCCAACCCTTAGAAAAACTTGAGATTTTAATATTAAAAAGATCATTAGCCATTAATTTTTGGATTTTGAGCTGTTGGAGTTTTTTTGAAATTGAATTTTATTCGGCTATCGATTATGCTTGTTCATTATCTTTTGAAGTGTACAGTAAAAATGACTTGAAAAATAAAGAGTGGCGTTGAATTTCAACAATTTATTAAATGTTACTTTTTCATTTCCCTCCCAGTTTAAAAGCCATTTTGAAGTGAATTGAACATCCAAACTGTAGAATTCTCAAATTCTGAATTCTGAAATTCCAAGCAGAATAAAAGCTCATGTTTACATTTGAGAGGAAAGAGGATTGAAAATTAAAATAAGTTGAGTGTGGTGTGATTTTGGAGTTTGGATGTTGGAGTTTGGATGTTTGTGTGAATTGGAAATGTATTTTAGGTTGTGGATTGTGGATAAAAGCGGAAATGGTTTGGCTATGGATGAAATTGGAGGTGACAAGTTGTTGTCGTTCCCGCTTGTCCATTGTCAGTCTGCTCGAACTAAATGGCGCTGTGAAATGGTTGATGGTGAGTTGAGTTGAATTTGGCTTTGGCTTTTGTGTGTGGTGGATCTACTGGAATGGAAAATTGCTGGCGTTTGAGTGAAGCCTCCGTTCCGTTTCCTCTCTTTTCCTTCACACACAAAACAACACAACAACAACAAAACAGCGACGCAAGCTTCAATACATTAAATTACAAAACACAAAATGTACAAGTGGATTTCCAAATCTCCACAGACCAAAGCCCAAAGTCTCAAATCTCAAATCTTCCCCCATCCAAATCCAAAGCCAACTTGACTCATTCACTTACAATTACACTCACATTTAACTTGAAATGACCAAGACTCAAAAGACTCAAAAGACTTGAGACTCGAGAATCGAGAATCGAGACGCACAAAGTGTGAAATGCGAGTGGACAACAAAAGACAACAACCTCAATCCAAGCCAATCCAATCTTTTTGAGCACAGCATTTTAGATAAATTTAAACCTTTTATCAACTTCCTTACTGCTTTTAGGTTTTAGGCGAGTACTTACATCTTAAATGTAAATAAATTTACAATGTACAAATCTTCATTTAAAAATATAAAGAGTTGAAAAAATTCTTTGCTTTCTGGTGCTTTCTGCTGGTTCGCACACTTTGGTTCGTTGTTCGTTGACTGCACCCATTTGGCACGCTTATCATTCTGCTCTGCTTAAAATTCTAATTCTCTGAAAATCTCTGTGTGTGTTTTATTTAAGAAAAAAAAGAATAAAATCATGGTGAACATTATTCGTATTTACTCACTGCTCACTGCTCACCGTATGACCTATGAATTTATTTTGTGATGGTATTTTAGCCATGTCAAATTATTTGCTAAATATTTTTGTTTTTTAAAATCTGTAACGCACTTGTTATTTATAAAGGTGATTTATTTTTGTAAACGGCGTCAAACTTTGGCATTAAAACATTTTTTTTATTTACTATTTTAACAGGACTGAGTCCGCACGATTGGCCGTTGGCCTTATCCCGCAACGGACCACCCGCGGGCTATCCTTCTTACCTACAAAGTCTAGCTGCCGCAGCCCAGCACGCCCAGCACGCCCAACACGCCCAACACGCGCAACACGCCCAACAACATTCTCAATCGCCCATGCTCCTTCACAGCCCACTCACCGCCAACTCCTCGGATCTTCACCATCCGCATCCCATTCCTCCTAGTGGCGCCAGTGGGACGGGCCCTGCTTCTGGGGGTGGATCTGGCCCTGGGTCAGGGCCAGCGTCAGGGTCAACACCAGGAAACCCCACTGGGCCAAATTCAAACGCGAATCCAAATCCAAATGCCGCCAATTCAACTAATCACAACCATAGTCACAATCACAACCACAACCACAACCACACCCAGAATCACCCTCACCCTCATCTACCCCACCCTTCGCCCCACGCCCTCATAAAACGGAACCATTCCCTTTCGCCCCCTCTAAAAAGTCCGGATTTCCCTGGGTTCCCCATCCCGGTGAGACCGGGCATGTCCGACTTCTCCGCCCTGGGCTTTGACCTCAGTAAACATCCGTCTCTTTGGGCCACTTCCGCTTTCAGTGGGCTTCACAATAACAACAACAACAATAATAATAACAATAACAACAATAACAATCCCGTTAATGCAAATGTCAACGGGCGTAATGGAAACGTGGGTGAAAAAGAAAAGGAGTCCATTTCAAGAGATCGAGATCGTGATCGAGACAGGGAAAAAGATAAAGAAAAAGATCGCGAAACAAATACAAATTCAACCACTAGTCGTCCAATTCCCACAAATCCGAATCCGAATCCAAATCAGAATCAGAATCAAAATATGAACGGCGGTTACCTTTTGAGCAACCCGTCACACCCCCTGATTCCCCACCCCCTTCTGTACACCCACCTCTGCAACAACGCCTGGATGACGAATGAGATTCACAATGTGATGACCAAACTTCAACATCACCATCAACTCCAACAGTTGCACCAGCTCAGCGTCAACGCCAACGGTCATTCGCCACTTCTCTCCTCAAGTCGACAAAGTGAGAGTCCAAATCCGAATCAAAATCAAAATCAAAATCCACACTCCCATTCGCCACCGCCACCACCGAGCTTATCACAATTAAATAGTCCGCTGTCACTGACTCTGTCACTGTCATCTGGTCCGGGCTCATCCATCAAGAAGCGACACTTGATCGATGAGCTCCGAGGGAACAAAAGTCCACCCGCCAACAACAACAACAACAAAAATAGTATCAACTCGATCCTCAGTTCAAAAGAACGAGAGCGAGAACGAGAAAGGGAACGAAATAATAATAACAACAACACTAGTTTTAAACGAGAGCGAGACCGAGAAAGAGAAAGAGAAAAAGAACGGGACAGAGATCGAGAGAGTTTTTCATTCAATTCTCGGGACGAGCGAGAGCGAGAGAGAGACAGAGAACGAGAGCGAAACAGATCGGAAACTTCAGAGTCAGAGTCACAATCACCCCCATTGAAAAAGGGTAAACAGGGGCTCGCGGGTGTTGGTGGAGCGGATGTGAAAACTGTGGAAGTCTGGAGACCCTATTGACTATTCACCGTTTAAAGCACTTGTGTTAATTTATTAAAATAGTTATTGTGTAATTGTGATTGATAATTGATAATCAAAAGAGTCAAGAGTCAAGAGTCAAGAGTCAAAAGTGTTGATTTGATGGTTGATGGACTTGTGAAAAAAAGAAAGAAAAGAATCAAAAGAGCGGTCGAGATTTTTTTCTGTTAAAGTGACTGTGAAAAAAGGTGAAAAACACTCGGATTCAAGTGAACAATTTAAACTGTTTTTACAGATAAAACATGAACAAATGAAAATTTATCTGCATACAAAATAAACCCAAAATATACGTATTAAATTATTGAAATGTCAAAGTATTGTGTGAAAAAAGGGGAATAAATAAATAAATTAATCACATTTACATTTGAACACGACAAAAATTACTGTTTACGCTATTTTTTAACTCGAGTTCGTAATTATGTGCTCGGAAATTATTCAGATACTGATTAAAAGTACAGAATATTAGAGAAGCCTTGAATCCGTTAATCTTGAAAAATTCATTAAAAATTTTAGTTGGCGTTGAAATTTCGCAAAATACTATTTTCAAGGATGTGTCATATTTCATATATTATATTTTTTCCCCTGTCATTTTACACTTTATCATGCATTAAAATTGTATTTTAAATTATTCGTACCATCTCATTGATTTTTTGTCAAATTGAACTGTTGATTGTTTATTAAATTGTGCTTTCAGGCTCAATCGATAAAGATCTACCAATTGCATAGCGACTCACTTTCACAACTTTGGTCTTTCGTGTTGGAAAATTTCGACTCTTTGTTCATCTTTATCTCACAATCAATATACGTAATACGCATAAATGTACACTTGAACACTTGTAGACTTTTTGACTTTCTTTTCATGCTGTGGGATTCCGGCTTTTCCGGGGGGTTCTCTTTATTTTTTATGTACCTGCTTTTCCGCCACGTCAACATTCAACATTCAACATTCAACATTCAACATTCAACAGTCAAAAGAACCAACAAAGGACGACCAAAGACCGAGAATCCAAAATCCAGAACCGGCATCGGCGATGGTGTTTGAACAAGCTGTGAGATGTGAATCGAGAGTTGCGAGTTGAGCTATGACTTTCCTCTTTTCTTCCTCGCCTTGTTTTCTCCGGGAGCGAAGGAAAAAAAGAAGAAGAAAAAGAAGGGAGAGATGAAAAAATTGGGAAATGATTTTCCGTCATACACTTTTTGAGAGGAGGGAGTTCCCCTTGTTTTTTCTTCATGTTTGCCTATCTTGCGTAAGAGTAAAAGAATTAAGTACATAAGTTGTAAGCGGGAGAAGTACACAGTGGATGGGAAATTGAGAATTGAGAAGAGTGCAAACAAAAAAAGTCAGGAGGAGGAGAAAAAAAAGCCGGAGAGAATGAGAATGAGAATGAGGCAACTCGACTCAACTCAACTTGATTCTTGATCCTTGATCTAATATAGAGATTACACAAGGAACAAGAAACAAGAGAAAGGGAGAGAAAAGGAGAGAGATTATAAGTAAAAGAGACTTCCGGCGGTGGGGAAAAAATCCTTCCAGACTTCCTGACTTGTTACTTGTAACTTGTTCCCGCTATTAATTAGATGGTAATAAATCATCATCCGGGCACCGACGGATCCGCTCCCATCCAACCAATTCAACGGAGCAATCTTTATCCACTACACAGTTTTTGCAGCCCACCGTCAAGTTCTAGATTACATAATCAACAAAGAATCTACCCGCAACGGAAAAGAACAACAAGGAGAAAGGAGATGCGAGAAGAAAAACTAAAGTCATAAATCCAAAATCCGGAATCCAGAGTCAATAAATCCACTCTAGAATTCTAGGATTTTTCATCCCGTTTTGAATCAACGTCTACAAATCTACAAATCATTTTTCAACTTGACTCCTTTTAGCAGTTTCTCACTCTCTCCATTTTGTTTCACACGGGCTTAATTAATTAGTCCTTCAAATGAATTGTTAGGGATTAGACCACCCACGCAGTATTTTGTATTTTGTTTGTGCCGTCAAAGATTTACCATCGGTTTCATTATCCAAAAAATAAGGTTGAACAAAATATAACTCTTACCTGTACTGCTGTCAAAACCCAAAAAAATTATGATCGGCGTCCAAGCTCTTCCCTCTTTTTCACATTCATACTTTATTCCAATCCCAAACTGCAAACACGAAACAAGTCAAACTTGTTAAAATTATTTCTCCTGTCCCTCAGTTTCCTCAATCTTTTCAAGTTCTGGTTCTCCTCAATCCTGCTTCGTTTTAATTCTCGAAAATTTAAATTGGCGTCGAAACACTACCAAATTTTCAATATTTTTTTAAAATTTTTAACAGCTCTTGAAAACGAATTTTAAGGCTTTTAAGTCAAAATTTTGTGTGTAGAATAAAATCAAAAATCCAAACCTGAATTTTGAACAATGTAGGTTTTTTATTACAATGGCGGAGCAAGTTGACGATCAAGATTAAAATCAAAATCGAGATGAAGATCAAATTAAAGATGGCATGACGAGAAAAATGAGGTTTCCAATCAATAATCAATAATTCCTTCAGAATTTATGAATATTCTTTTCTATTATTTTCCAGCCTGTTGTCTGTGTCTGCTTTTTGCTTTCTGTTTTCCATTTTTTATCACACGAACGAATCCTTTCTCTTTCATTTCTCCTCATTCCATATTCCATATTCCACACTCCATATTTTCCCCTTCATCATCGCACAGGCGAGACATAAATCATATCTGCAAATGCGGATTGAAATTGAGATTCGGATTCATTCATTTTTCTCCACCCTTTCGATTTCACATTTACCCATCCAAACTACAAAATGATAGATTGATACACAGCAGAGATCGGAGATACACGATCCACATTTTCTTTTTCTTTTTCTCTACCATTCATAAAGAATAAAGAAGCATGAAAGACATCTGGAGGAAAACAGAGAAAGACGTCTAATATAAATATTACACAAGCAGAAGCAGAAACAGGAAGAAAAAAGATGAAAAGGGCAATTTTTGACAATGAATGTGAATTTGAATTCGAATTTGAATTTTTGAAAAAGGATCCCAGTGATTTGCATGCCAATGAGCTGTTTCTCTTTTCTTTCCTCCTCCTGTTTTTTCTCACCCTTTGTTCTCCTTCCAGAACCAAAAGAAGAAGAAGAAGAAGAAAAAGAAGAAGAGAAGAATACGGAGAAAAGAAGAGGAAATCAAAAGAAAAAAGAGGAAGGAAAAGGAAAACGATTCTTTTTCCTTCATTCATTCAGATCAACTCGACACTCGGCAGCTTTCTTTCCTCTCCACTTTTCCTTCTTGACTCTTTCACATCTACGAAAAACAGATACTTTTACATTTTACATGTTTCATACTGTTGCAAGCAGTCACACTTTTCAATAGTTGAGAACAATACAACACAATACACAGTACAAAAAGAAGAAAAAGGGCAAAAGACAAAGCATTTATCACACAGGTTCAAGATTATGAATCCAAAACGCATATAAAATTCCTTCATTTGCATTTTGCATCCTTTTTCTTTCCCCATAGATTTTTCATCATAAAACTCATAATCACAAAATGTCTGATGTATTTTCACATTTTTCACTCGATTCTCGATTCTCGATCCTCGGTTCAGTTTTCTATTTAGTTATTCAACTTTGCATTTTGAGTTCGAACCATCTTAAATTTTAATTGGCGTGTTTTGAACTTTTGTGCATCTGAGCGGAAGAAAGCAAAAAAAAGTTGTGAAAAATTTTAAGCGGCGTCAAATTATGTCCCAAATAAAATTTTGTCCTCTCAGGAAAAAATGTAGGATTTTGCAGTAGAAACTCAGTGAATGGAAAAGAGAAAAGAGTATAAAATATTACAGGTATTTGACTTTGAATAAGAGTTTTAGTTGGGAGCGCGTAGTTCTTAGTATTGAATATTGAATATTGATTGTGAGAATTGAGAAGTGAGACTCAAGTGGAGAGAAATGAGTTGAAAGAAGAAAGGAGAAAAGAGAAAAGTGTCATGAGTCATGAGTAATCAGCAGAAAGAAGAGAGAAATGGAAACACTCATTTCATTTTTGTTCTCTTTCTCTTTTTCTTGTAAATGAGGCTGAGGCTGATGAGGAGGAAAGAGCATAAATGAGAATGAGTCGAGTTGAGTTGGCATTGGCATTGGCGTTGGGTATCCTAAATTTTTGGGTGGTGATTTATTCGACTCATCAATGCGCTCCGAGTTTACTCGAGTCTCGAGTTTTGCCTCCTTGTTTCTCCTTTTCCTCCTTTTCCTCCTTTTCCTTCCTCCTCCGTAAAACAGGCAATACATATTCCGCTTTCGTTCCTTCAACTCCAACAAGGAAAAATGTAGCGGAAATACAATTTATGTACAATGTACAATCTACAAAGAACAAGAGAAAGAACACGAGTTTTGTCTCCTCGTCCTTTCTTGTCTTGTGGAGTCGAGTCGAGTTGAGTGACTAACCCATTCATTCACTCTTTTCTCCTTCTCCTTCTCTCTCTCATTGTCTGCTCATTAAACACTGACGAACACAAAAACACAAAACACAACAGAGAACAGAGCAAAGCACAAAATACAAAGTACAAAATATACAAAGAGAAAAGGAAAACGAGGAGACATTTACAACCATCATCATCATCTTGTTCTTTCCCTTCTGTTTTTCTTCCTCTTTTTCTATTATGCACATGTGCATGTTTCAGCTGTATAAATTGCCTTGGTTATACAAGAGGAACATGAACACTGAACACTGAACAAGAAGAGTGAACATGGAAATCCAGTTGTTAATCGCCCACTTTTCCTCCTCTTTCTCGAATATCCGCAGCAAATACCCGGCGAATCCAGAACCAAATCCAAAACTGTGAGAGTTTATCACTCTTTTTCCCTGTGTCCAATGATCACAATGATCAGAAGCATCATGATGATGATGATGATGATGATGAAGAGTGAAAAGTGTGCTCACTTTTCTTTTTCCGCTTCTTGATTAGTCCGATATGTCAATGACATTTTCCACATGCTCAACTCTGAATGCTCAACTCCAACGCCAGCTCTAGTTTTTCTCTCTAATGAAAGTCTGAAAGGAACAAAACGAGAAAGGAGACGAATCCAAACGGACTCATTTTTCACCTCCAATTCACTCATTTACTCAATACACACGTATTTAAATGGTAAATGGTAAATGTGTGAACTACTCCAGAGTTTAGATTAGAAGAGAAACAAAAGCCTGGCTATTTACAATTTACAATTCACAATTTATGGGGAGTGGAAATGGGAGTCATGGAAACGGAACGACTCGAGCTGAAATTCAGAGTGAACTTGAAGAAGAGAGAAGAACGGGGAACGGGAAATTTCTATTTACTGTTTGCTCGAGTTTTAAATTGTTTTGTCAATTCATTCATTTGTTTTACCTTTTGTCTTTTTGTCTTTTGTCTTTTTTCTCTGTTTTGGAAATTTATGTAGCTGCTGATGTATTTTTGGCTGGTGGTGGTTTAAATGATCCGGAGCCGATGCTGAAGCCTTTTATATTCAACTTTTTCGGTCCATTTCCCTTTTCAAGTTTTGTTTAACTACTAAAAGAAATAGAAAGAGTAAATGCAATGAAAATGAAAATGAAGGGAAAAGAGAAACATAAATTAGCATTGATGCTCAATGCTCAATGTTCAATAATTGATGTGCAATTATTTTTTATGGACCCAGAACCCAGAATAAAAATTTTGTAAATGAGTAGGTAAAAAAACAGATGAGTTCATCACGTGGAAACAAAATCAGGAGAAAAATGCACAATTATTTGGAATTTAGAGAGGAAAAATTATAAAGAAAGTTTTTGGTGGGATTCGACGTCGTTCAATGAATATACGCAAAATAAAGCAGTTGTGTTAAGAAGTTCCCAACAAATCGACGAGGTCTGCTTCCTTTTAAATTTAAGACTAAATTCAAAACTCAAAATAAAATCATCGGCTGGTTGTGCACCTTCCAGATTTCTGAAATTTCTGAAAATTCAACTTGAAATATCAACATCAATATGTTTTCTCCTCTGAACTTAACTTGAAGCAAATAAAAATGCATGTGGATTTTTTAGGAGCATGAAACAAAATTGCAATTTTAGTTAAAAAATTACAGAGCTATTAACTATTAACTGGTTTTGACGAGGACAAATAAGAGGATTTTGTAGGTATTGTATTTTCCCTGTTTTCAACCTTCTCTTTGTTCAAAGGGACAATTTGTTGTTGAAAGTTGAAAGAAAACGGCGAATTGTGGGTGCATCTTGATTCTTGAATCTTGAGTCTTGAGTCGTGAGTCTGGAGAGTTAAAAGATGTCATAAAATGAGAAGGAAGGAAGAAAAGTCCCGTTACACTTTGGCTACATATTTCAAAATTCCCTTTATTATTATACTTTGTACTTTGTACAGATAAATGGAAGCATTTGAATCTTTAACTGTCACTTCATAAAAATCTCAAGACTCTCAACTCTAAAGTCAAAACACTAAACACTAAGGAAAATGGTGCAATAAAAAATGTTTACTCAAAACTCAAAACTCAAGATTTAAAAGTGACGGGAGACATGAAAAGGCCAATGCACTTTGCTTCTCAATTCTCAATTCTCAAGTCCAATTCAAAATTCAACGTTCTGACGTGTTGTTGAATCTCGGATAATTTTACCCTGTATTTTGTATTTTGCTTTGCTGTGTAAATCATGAGTTTGAATTATGATTCAAATTGTCACCGTCACCATCCTCTTAAAACTGTTCTTCTTTCTTCTTCGTTCTTCATCCTTCATTTTCAAATGTGTTCTTTATTCTTTAGGCTTCTGTTTTGAATTTTGAACTGTTTTGTTCAACGTTAAGTGTTCAATGTTCAATGTATCTCAGATTCATAATATCCACACAAGAAGAATGGTAAAAAAAAGAATAGTTTACAAGGATTTTTCGAGCGTGTCATCTTTACTGTTTTTCTTTTCTTTTTATTTGAGCGTCGAGCATCAAGTCTCCCGTCGCTTCTCCACTTGATACATTCTATATTCTGCTCATTCTACTCATTCTTGTTCATTCTTATTCATTTTATAAGCATTTTATAAATTGATGCTCGAGAGCAACAATTTAAAGCACAAATAAGAGCAAACAAAATCATTATGAAAGAAAACAGACAAAAATACAGATTTATTCTCGATCCTCGTTGATATTTTGATGAATAAGTTTTTGTTATGTTTTAAACAAGTTTTTTAGACATAAATCATACATTTTTTGCATCACTTCTCGTAAATCTGGCATTTTCCATTTTGTCTCTTGAGATTTCATCTCGTTGTGTTGTTTTTTCTTGTTGTTTCTCTGGTTCTTTTTCTCGTTGGTGGTCAGAGAATTTGGAGGGATTTTTCCAAAGAAAAACAAGGTCAACACACTTTGTCTTTGTCTTTAGTTGTTGTCGCTGGGGTTTGTGTGACCTTGTTTTTTGTTTCATTTTGAATTTTGAATCTTCTTTTCAAAGAATCAACTCACGTGTCAATTGTCAATTGTTCATTGTCGATGGTTGCTTTGGACAGGAAACAAGTCCAATTAGAAAATAAGTACTGCACACTAAATGCTGTAGATTGTGGATTGTAAATGTGTTTAGATTTTAGATCAAGATCTACAAAACGAAGAAGAAAAAGGAGCAGCAAGTTAAACTCTAATGAGAAAAGTGTGTTTGGTTTTGGTTTTAGGTTGACTTTTGACTTTTGACTCATGACTCTTGAAGTTTGACCAGTTCAATTTCCAGTGATTTACAACAGTCCCAAACAAATCCAAACAAATCCAAACCAAACCAAAACAGTCTACATAAAAGAGAAAAAGTGTGACACTCAATTTGAGAGAGTAATAAAGTAGAAAATGGGATTGAAAAAGAGGCTACCTGAAAACCAACTAAGACTAAAACTTGATGCAGAATGTAGATGTTTCATATTCCAAAGTAAAATAAAGCAGAGGTTTTGTTTGAAAGTCAAAGTCAAAAGGAGTGGAGCGATCCTCTCGCTCATAAACCATAAACCGTCATAAACAACACAATTAACTTTTCCTCCTCTCTCTTCTCTGTTCTCTGTTCGCTGTCCTCGTCTTCACCTCACTCCAGCCCATTCCTTTTCATTGTTCCCTGTTCATTGTTGACTATAACTGGATTTTGACCAGAGTCGTAAAATAAAGTGGAGTAAAGTGGATTCAAAATTGAAACATGTTCAATCTTCAATCTTCAATTTTCAAATCCAGAGGAAAGATTCAAGAAAGAAGACGAGAAGAAAACAGCGAGGAACAATTCGGCTAAAACTGAGACTAAACATGAACATGAAAATGAAAATGTCTTTTCTCCCGTAGTTTCAGTTTCAGTACCAACATAAACATTTACATTGAGCTGTTTCTGTTTCTGTTTCCTATTCCGTATTTTCCGTACAGTTGAATGGCTAAATAAAAAATAAAAAGAAGAAGATGAAGAAAAGAAGCTGATCCACAACTGATTATCTTGTTGTGTCATCAAACATGAAGAATAAAGAATGAAGAATGGAACACGTGAGACTTGAGACAAGAGACAAGAGATTTTTCCATATGTATAAATAAAGAGTGCAGAGTAGACTGTCCCATGTGAGCCCAAACGTAATCCAAAAATCCCAAGTTTTTACAATTTGCTTGTGTTTAACAGAGTAAAATAAGATATTTTGTGGGTTGTCGAGTCTTTTTTACTTTTTTAAGGGGTCATTTGACCAAGTCAAAGTCTCAAATTTGTATGTGTTTTGAAAAAAAAAGTCATCTTTTTTGTTCAATTTGGACGCCGCGTAAACAAAAATTCTAGGTAAACGTTCATTATTACTGAACTCGAAATCTATGAGAAACGCTGGTACTTACAACTGGAATTTTTGTTTAAACGGCGTCCAAATTGAACAAAAAGTTTATTTAAAAAGCAAATCGTATACCCATTTGAGACTTTGACCTCGTCAAATGACCCTTTAATTAAGTCGGATCGACTCGAAACTTGTTGGAAAATTTAATTTTACTCTGTTTAACATACACAAATTGTAAAAACTTGGGTGTTTTAGGAAGAACTCACATGGCATGGGACAATGGGACAGTCTAGTCCAGAGTTTGAGTAAGTGGTAAAGGGTTAAAAATGTTGTGCCTTGAAGAATGAAGAATGGGTTTTGAGGTGTGTGGTATTGTTCCCGATTTATGACGGCGAGTTTCCTACCATTTTCCACAAATTTCTACAATATATCCTCAAAACTCGTGACATTACAAATGAGAATGGGAAGAAAATACTCCAAATAAAAATGAAAACTTGAATATTGAATACTTGTCTTTTCTTTTGAAATTCTGACGCCGATTTGAGCCATTTCTCATGAAATTGGAATCAAAGGCTCTATAGTTGATTAGCGTATTCTTCTTCCGGATCTTTCTCGCCTTATTTCAGCTTGCTCATTGCACGCGCTTTAAAAGAATGTTATTGTTCTGAAGCTTTTAACAGAATTTCGATAATTTTGATAAAACTGCATATTTTTGATGACTGCAAAGTTCATCAAGTGTTCATTTCAGTCATAGTTTTTATAATTGTGTTTTCTTTTTGTACAGGACTTGAAAATTGAAGCTAGAAAAGTATAATAAATAATAAAAGATCAAAATCAAGATCAAAATCATGACAAGAGCAAAAGCAATCGCTTGTGGACGATCGGCCATCAAAAATCAGTCTTATTTTCTGTTCTGTTGCGTTGTGTCCTGGACCATAAAATTGAACATTTTATTGTATTCCAATTGATTTTATACTGTATTTTATTTACGTGTTTTCGGTTTTGACGTTGGTTTTGGCTTGTGCTCATCTTTATTTGAGTCTCCTCCGGCCTGTCAAACAAACAGAAATCCAACTACAAGTACAAGTACAAGAACAAGTACAAATAGAAATAGAAATGTGCATGTAAAATGTAAACCGTAGAAGAGTAAACAATGAAATGGGAATAACAAGTAAAATGAACCACTCACTCAAATTCATCTTTATTTACTATTTACACACCTACAAATTCTGCTATGAAAGCATATGCAATATGCAAATGCCTATAAAAGTATTTACTATTGAATTATCTGTTCTTGATATAGATTGTAAATTGTAAATTGTAAATATAATTGAGGATGTACCTACGAGTTTCTGTTTGTGTGGAGTCGGAGGATGGACCCTGAACCATGAGCATGAACATTGAACATTGAACATGATGATCCACCACACTCGAAACCAAACCAAAGTTGAAACCCAGAACCAGAACCAGACCAAAAACCAGAAGCCAAAAGCCAAAAGCCAAAGCCAGAAGCAGCGGTCGACTGTCTCCACAACACACACAAAGAGAGAGAGAAAAGAGAGGCTTATAAATGTAGGTGTGTTGATGTTGGTAGTTTGGTATTTGGTAGTTGCTTCCTTTGGTTTGGTTTGGTCTGGTCTGGTTTGGTTTGGTTTTATTGGACACTATTGGACTGACAAAAGTCATAAATTTAGCTCAATTGCTCCATTCAACTCCCAATTTCCATGTTCAACACTGAACACTCAACATTGAAAATACTCTTGTCTTTTTTCCCTCTCCGTCTTTTCTATTATTCAGACAAGTCTATTCTCCAGCATCAGCATCAGCCTCAGTTTCATCCTCTCTTCCATTTTACACATATTCCTGTTGCATCTCCTTCTCCATTTCCATTTCCATTCCATTGCATAAAGTTACATTTAAAAGGGAAAAAAGAGGGGAACATCAACTTGCATGCATCATGTATGGGAGTTGGCAATTCTATAAATTCGAATTACAATTCGAATTCGGATTCAAATCCAAATCCAAATTCAATCCATCTCCGTTTAAATTATTCCGAGGAAAAAAGCAAGAAAAAGAATTTATGTGAAAGTACTTGCTTTGCCGTAATCCGATTTGGCTCACTGTTCTAAATTCTAAATTCTCCATCGATATCTCAATCTCAATCTCAATCTGAATCTCAATCCAAATCGAATAACCTAGAAAAAGCCAGAAAAAGGAAAAAAAAGGCTCGTATAAAACTGTAAATCCAAACTCAAGCTTGTTTCAACAACCTTTAATCATCAAGCAAAGAAAAGGGGAATTGAAACGTTGCATGAACAATGAACTGTGAATAGTTTTCACATCTTTCATCTACATGTTAATTCAGCGGATGAAAAAAAATACAAACGGCGTTCAGTTTGTTCAGCAAATCCAAAAAACAACACAGGTGTAAAATGGTGGAAATGAAATAATTCGACGCCGGTTAACTTTTTTTTCGTTTTATAAAAGGACTTTTCCCTTGCATTTAGCCGAGGTGTAATTTATGCAAGGTAGAAACTAGGAAACGCAACGAACTGTAATTTTTCATCCGAGTTTTCCTCAAAAACTTAGATGTGTAAATAAATTCACCGTCTTTTTGCATTTAATGTCTCATGTGTACATAGTTGTTATAAAGAAAATTTCCAAGGCCGCCACGAGATTCGGTATTCGGGGCTGGTTGTTCCTTTTTGTTTTCCTTTTTCCTCCAGTTTTAAGTTCAAGTTGAGAGTTGAGTTGAAAGGGCCTGTAAAATTATCGAGTTGATAAGGAGCTTAATTCCGTTGATACTTGAATCTCCTTTTCTTCTTTTCTTCTTTTCTTCTTCTCTTCTTCTCCTGGGTGAATGACAATAAATATGCAGGAGAAACAAATACAAAGTACAAAACAGAGAGAGAAAGAGAGATGGAATTTTCATCTAGTGATTATACATTATACATTAAATGGTGCATCTTCCAGTTTTAGTTTAAGTTTATTCTATTCAGTGTAGTTGAATGTAGTTGAGTGCGGGTTCTGGTTCCGTGTGGTGTTGGATATGCTATTTTATATGGTCTGGTATTTACTACCGTATTTACATGATCTTTCCTCCTCTTCCACTCCTCTTTATTTTATCCTGTACAAAGTATCTGTAGAAGAGAGAGAAAGAAAGAGAGCCGGGAGGGTTCTTCTCTCTCTTTTTCTCTTTCTCTCTTTCTCTCCCGGCTTCTGCTTCTTGTTCTTGTTTGAGTTGGTAATAATTCAGTAGTCTACTTAAGCTTTTGGATTTAGTCAATGGGCTAGTTATTAGCTTGTTGAGAGCAAAGCTTTATTTTATGAATATTCATTAACAGAGCTCCAAATACAAAGTACAAAGTATAAAATACAAAGTACAAAATACCATAAGCTCTCAACTCCCTTTTCCTCTCTTTCCTCATTCGTTCTCCATCTTCTCCTTTCTGTTTATATAATGCAATCCAACCCAGTGCAATGAATTCCATGAGATGAGAAGATTCTCCATTCTCCACTCTCCATTTTCTTGGACTTTATTTACTCAAAACTTACAGTGCTCTATATTAGAGGCATAATCATGCACATTGAACATGATACAAATGAGAATGAGAAAGAGAGTGATACCATTAAAACTATTATTCTTGCAATTTCAATTTTCAATTAATTGTTAATTATTGTAGATAAATGATAAGTGATGAAGATAGCTTTCCTTCTTTTGCATCCTCAATCCTCAGACTCTCTTGCAGGAGATTTTGGTAATCAATTTACTCGGAAATAAAAATTACTACTTTTTTGTGTTTTGAGTAGCTTTTTTTACTATGGTAGGAAATATGAAATCTAATTGTAAATGTTGAGAATTTTATGCAGAAATTTAGGTTTAATTCGACGCCGTTTAAAAGATTTTGAACCTATTTTCTGACTTTCAGCTAAATAGATTTGCTTTTGTATCAATTAAATAGTAAGATAAATAACAACTTGAAAGCACACAGAATCCACGTCCATTTTTCTATATAAATATAAACACAAAATCTACAGCATTTTTACGGTGTTTTCAGCGCCATTGATCTATTCATCTGTAGTTTGTAATTTTACTGGTACGCTGATGCGGTAATGGTAAAAGCATAGAGTAAAATTTATTTTGTACATTTTTGATCGTGTAAAAAAATCAGCCACAAACTTTTAGGCTGTGCCAAAAAGTTCATTTTATTAGTGCATTTACTTTTATGTTCGATTCAAGCGTATGAATGTTGCAGATTTTTACTGTTCATAAGCAAGTTTTCCTACTTGTTTCTTCCTCTTGGTCTTCTTTTCATTTGTCTAGATTCTAGATTATAGATTATAGAGAACATGCGAAAAGACGGCAAAGACGGTCGGCGGAGAGTGGTGAATGGAAAACGGAGTGAAATATTTGTAATTTGTAGCGGACGAGATCTTTAGTTCCGAGTCGGAGTCGAATTCGGATTCGGTTGGCTTGACTAGAGTTGAGTTAAGCTGAGTTGAGCTGAGAGTGGGGTCGAGAGCCGGATGATTTCAAATTTCAACAGCCTGTTTCCACTTTCCAGTTCCAGTTCCAGTTTACACTCTGCAGCAAACAATATTGTGCATATTTATTGTGCATGTCTTTAACCTTTACAGACGTAGTTTAAATTGTGGGAGATGGGCAAACGGGAGGAGACGGAGTGAGAAACGAGAGGAGGAAACTCTATCAAAGTCGAGAGATAATCAAGTTTAATGAAAATAATAATTAATGAAACAAAGAATATTAGAATTGGATGTGTTGTGTTGAGAGTGGAGAGTTGAGATGAAGCAACACTCTTGTTTTTTCTCTTTAGAGTTCAGAGCACAGAGCACAGAGTTGAGAGTGAAACCAGAGAAGAAAGCCCGTTGAAAGTGTAAAGTATGCAGTATGCAGTATGCAGTACGTAGAGGGCAAAGGAGCTTCCTCTTCTTTCTCTCTTCCTTTTGTCCTGTCTACTGTTCTGTGTAAATATCTATCCCAAATCCAGCATCCAGCATCCGGAATCCGGAATCTACAAGGAATTATCTCCAGTCTCAAGTTTCAAGTCACTTTCAACCAGCGCAAAGCCTCAACTTGTAGAATTAAACGGATGATACCCACACAAAATTTACTTTGTCCAATGTCAAAAATATAAAAAGATGGACAAGTGATAAGTGAAACTTTCAAGAATGAAAATATTCTGGTATTTATTTAACTCTATTTAAAATATAAACTCTATTCAATTTGAGCACATCTCACACGTTGAATTTTTATGAACGGCGTCAAACTACGAAATTTCCACAAATATTTTAAAGCTTGCTTTTTCCGATATTTTGGAATAATTCTGTAGTTTGAAGCCGTTTGAAAATATTTTCCGTCGGAGAAAGTCTTACAGAATGTAGAATGTAAACAAAAATGTTTACTGTTTGAATTACGCTACTGACAATGAACAAAAATTGTGACTCGTACAAATTCTGGAGATGAATTCAACAATAACATTCCTTCACGATTTCTGCTCGCTGCTCACTGCTCACCTTTCATCCACCACTGGCCACTGTAAAAATGAATTGAAAAATATCTCCAGATTCTGCATCCGCTGCATTTCTGCTTCTGCTAAAGATTTTGACTCTGTTGTCCGTTTTCCATCTGCAAATTGCACATCAGTCCAACATCCTACAAATTGTGCAAATTATACATTATGTATCTGTGTACAAATACCAAATCCAAGTCCGAGTTCAATTCCGACTCCGATTCCAATGAAATTAAAGGAGAGGAAACTGGAGGAGTAAAAAGGAGAAGGAGGCGAATCCACGTGAAAGTAAAACAAGGGAATGGGCGTTTTCCTTGTAAATTCCATGTGGAATCCTCAAATCCTGAATCCTGGGTAATCCGCTTTCATGCATTTATAATTCCTTTTCCTTTTCTCCGCTCAAGAATTGATCGTCCCTTTCCAATCCCGTCTCATTCCATTATTCTCTTCTCTCTCTTTCTCCTTCTCCCTTCAAACAGCATCCAGATCGACGTGGACGTGGACCCAAATGTTAATCCCATCCTTTTGTCTTAACAGGAACACTTAAATCCAAAGCTCCAAAGCAGAACCAAGACAAGAAAACTCATACTCATCAACCCGCTTTAAATTCCAAACTCCAAATTCCCAAAATCCAAAGCCGAATGTACTTTGTACTTCCCCCATTTCACATTTCAGCCGTCTTATCTCATTCTCCGCTTCTCTGCTTCTTTTCCCTTGCTTTCTCTGTAATCCCCGATAAAAACAAAACAAAACAGGAGAGGACAAAAGAGCCTACTTTATTTTTAATTGAAATCACTTTTTAACAATTCCACCGTCTTTAAATCTTTGAATAGACTCTTTTATCTCGTGTAAAAATCATCCAAGGAAAACTAATAATAATAATAATAATTATTATTTTTACTTTTACTTTTATTTCAATTCCCAGGTTTCTATTTTGTCTTTGATGAATATTTGTATTTGCATTTGGATTCAGATTCAGAGTTTAAAATTTCCCGTGCATTTTTACCATACGCGAAACATAAATGAAAAGCATATGAAATGAGTATAATGTGTAATGTGTTTTGAGTATGTGTTTGTTGGATATGTTGAATGAAAGAGTGAAAGAGTGAAAGAGTAAAGAGTCTATAAAATTAAGAGAGAATTAAAAGGGCCGGTCCTCATTTGGATTTTACACGGGACACGCTGCAACCATTCATTTAGATCCCTCCGCTCAACTTTGTTCAACTCAGCAGAGCTGCCAACAGCCAACAGCCAACACATGTAATAAAAGGAGAAGAAAGTAGAGTGTTGAAATAAAATACGATGTAGGATATCTCCAAAGGAGAAAAGAGAAAAGAGAGAGGAGAAAAGAGAGAGAAGAAGGTATTCACTTTACTTGAGTTGATACGGGATGAAATGAAAGGAGGAGAGGAGCAGAGGAGCAGAAGAAGAAGGAGAAGGAGAGCAGCAGGAGCTTCATTAGCAAACAACCAGCCTTTAATTTCCATCTTTGTTAATTACTTTGTCTCCGGCACAAGTAGACTCAACTCAACTCAACTCCAACATCGACTCGACTTCATGTACAAAACTACAAACTTGCCCCGAATTTCAACGAAAACTTGAGACTCCAGACTCCAGATTCTAAATTCAGACTCGAGTTGAGAGTTGAGAGTCTTAGTTAAAAACCCTGTGAGATGTTCTCTCTTCTTCTGTTTCTTCTTCTCTCATTTTACTTTGTACATTTCAACTTGAGCTCCAGTTCCAGTTCCAGTTCCACTCTTGTTTTCTTTCTCTGTCTTTTCTCTTGTTTTATCAAGTCCTTTTCTATTTCACTGCTTCTTTTCTGCTTCTGTTTCTGCTCCTTCTCCTTTTTCTCGCCAACTTTCACACATTCAACTTTTCATTTTCATTCCGTTTCTTCTCTCTCTATTCTATTTTCTTTGCCATTGTCCTCTTGTCTTTACTATTGTCCTTGTCTTTGTCTTTGTCATAGTGATTATCACTGTCATTGTCACTTTGGCGCTATTCATTTGATTCTGATTTTGATTTGATTTGATTTGGTTTCCAAAGTGAGCAAAGAAGAAGGCGCGTTGACAGGAAATACAGAATACAGATAAACAGTTGGGAATAAGACAGTGACAGATCCAGAACCCAGAAAGAAAGAGACAGAGAAAAGTTTGCTCCTGCTAAATGGAAAGTAAAAGTAGTGTTTTGAGTCATCTATCTTGTGTATTTTATTGGATGAGTCTCCCTTCTCCGCTCCACTTGCCTCCGCTTGGCTTGTAATTGTAAGTGTAAAGAAAAGGGTGAGAAATGAAGGGGTGGGAGGTCACAGCCCATCACAGCACCGCTCAACCCTCCCAATTAAAAAGGACAATGAGAATAAATGAAACAATGTCACAATCTCAAACGCCACTGCACAAGAGAAACACTGAGAAATTCGGGCATCAGCCAAAAGCCAAAGCCAAAGTCAAAGCCAAAGCCAAAGCATCGCCTCGACAACTCGACAGCTCGACAAAAACAAGGACAAAGTAAAAGTAAAAGTAAAAGTGGAGGGGATGTGAAAAAGGGAGCTGGAGCGTTTAATTGCATCAGTTTATCCGACAAAATACGGATGTCATTTTGATATTCCTAAAATAAGCAGAGGCAAAGCCCGAGGATCTTTCATCGATTTCCATTTCGATTTTTTCTCCTTCCCATGAAATTGCCATAGACATGAAAACGTTCCTTGGTAATTATGATGATAATCGCGACATGATAACCATGACAATGGCAATGAAAATAACATTGATGATATGACAGGAAGAGCTGAGATTTGGAGAGAAATCTGGAAATCTGGAAATCTGGAGATCTGAGATGGGAGCAAAATGCTTTGTAATTAGCGCAGGAGAAATGAGGATGAGGATGTAAACGGTAAACGGTAAACGGTAAATGGTAAAGGGTCATTTGGCCGTAATGTTGTTGATTTTGATGTTCGTGTTGATTACTTTTATGAGCTGTTTATAGTTTGTTTGAAGCGGGAAACAATGTTCATGATGAGGGGATTTCATTTTATCACCTCAACTTGTAACTTGTACTAATTACTTTTACATTTTACATTTTACATCCTCCGTCCTCAATTGTAAATTGTGAGTTGTGAATGAGCAGTTCCAATTCGAGAGACTGGAGAATGGAGGTTGGAAAGAAATATTGATTTGAAATTTGAGATGGAAAAGTTGGAGTTGGAAATATTTAATATTTAATTGAGATGGGATTTTTTCCCATTGTAATAAATCTGGATAAAGTGACATTGGGCTCCTTTATAATTGAGAATGAATGGGATTGCCTCTGAATTAGATTCCGTGTTCCTTAGAAAACCGAGAACCGAGAAGTCCACATCCACATCCACATTCAGAGTTACTCGAGTTGAGTTGAGTTTGTTTGGGGTGAGGCAGGAAAAAGAAGGAGGTGAACCAGCTGTGGCGAGATTTCCATCTCCACAAAACCCGAAACCCAACCGAACCGTACGTACAAAAAGATATGTACAATGTACAGTCTACACAGGATACAGAGAAAATAGAGAGAATACTGAGCTGAGAACTGAGAACGCACATCGGCTTGGACTAAAATTAAAGAGCAGAGTCACAAACTGCCGAGCATTTGTGCTCCTTATCTCTCTTCTTTTTCTGTCTATCTGCTCCGCATGAGCCGGCTCTCATCGTTCTGTTCTCTGTTCTCGCCATTTCCATCATCATTAGACACTCTCGTCAATAATCATCAACCTTCCCCGTTTTCTACATTCTCTAATCATTTCTCCACTTCCACTTCTATTTACTAATACAAAATACAAAATACAGTTGAAATGCGTCAAAAGAACCAGGATTTGAAATCTACTCAAGTTTTTCTCCAATTCGTCAATTCTAATGCCAATTTCTATGTCAATGCCATCGGAGTCCAAAACAAAAACTTCGGACTTTAAAACCTTTAGCATTTCCGGAAAACCAATTATAATTTGCTGCAAAAACCCCAAGGAGAAAAAGAAAAAGAAACAAATAAATATGGAATTGTGATGAGCCAAAATAAAGCGAAATCATGGGAAAATAGAATACAAAAATTAAAGCTACTTCAACGCCGTTCATGGAAACTATCCGTTGGTAAGAGATAAACGATTTGTAGAAGTCACCCTTTTGATGAAGCAACAACTGGTTTCTAAATAATCTGTCATTCATTACAAACTGCATTTATTTTATTTCATTTGAGCAAACCTTTATATTTAATTTTTGGGAAACAAGCTTTGAATTTTGAATAGAGAATCAAATTAAATTAAAAAATGTGTTGTTTCTGGTGGACCAGATTGTTTTGTTTTGTGTTTGAGCTGCCGAGATCTAAATTCTAAATGTAGGAATGTCTTTTTATGAGGTCCGAACAAGAATCGAGAATCGAAATTCAAGATTTACGGTACGAGAGAAGCGGCGAGGAACTGTGCGTAAAGTCGAAAGTCGAAAGGAAGGAGAGATGAGAAGAGCGTGTGCCGTTTTGTGTTAAATAATGCAAATCTGCAAATCCATCGCATCGGACATCTGCATTCATTCTCAGCTCTCAGCTCTCAGCCTTTTCAATCTTCAGTCTCGTGTCTTGTGTCTTGTGTCTTGTGTCCATTCACTTTACTCAAATTCACTTGATTCAAAAAGCATCTTTAAAATGTAAAAGACGCTGGAAAAGGGGGAAAAGCACAGAACACAAAACACAGACAGAACAGAGGAAGCCGAGCCAACTCAAGTCAACTGGACAAAGAAGAGACGGGATCAAAGCAGCTCAGACTGATTCTGAATGAACTTGTCTGCATTTTACAAGGGAGAAAAAGAAAAGGCTGGACGAAAGGGGAAAGCCGACAGCCAAAGTCAAAGTCAAAACCAAACCAAACTAAAGGCGAGTCCATGAATATTTACACGATTCTCATCCACATGCACAGCTCACAAAGAAGAAGAAAGGAAAGAAAGAAGAAGAAAAGTCTGTGAGGCTGGAGTCTGGAATCTGGAATCTGAACTTTTTGTCTTTTTGTCTTTATTTGAGCCGGACCCTCCGAAATCCTCTCTTTTTCTCTTTCACTCTTTTACTCTTTTATCTGTTATCTTCCGTCGTTTTCAACTCACTTTCACTCACTTGAGTTCACTTGAGTTGAGCTGATGCTCGGGAACCTGGAATCTGGAATCTTGAATATTCTCTGTGTTAACTCACTCTTCATTCACTCGCCACTCACATCTCGGCAGCTCCTCTTCATCTCAATTTCAATCTCAATCTCAATCTGAATTTGTCCATCTGAAGATGTGATCTTTTAAAAGCTTCCGCGTGTCCACTTCATTTTCCCTCTTTTTTCCTACTTCTTTTTGATTCCAGCTCAGTCTTTTCTATTCTCTGTTCTCCGTTTTTTCATGCACTCGTCATTCTGATGCCCTAAAAATATGCAAAAACCCAAGGAAAATCCGGTGCCGGTGGTCTTCATTTTTATTTTTTATCTTGATGGTGATTTCTCAATTTTTCCTCGTGCAATCACAAACTACAAACTACAAACTGGACATGAAATTCAAATTTACTCTGATTTTTTTATTCTGACCAGCTGAAAAATAGAAATGGATGAGGAGAGAATTGAGAATTGCCTGGTTGCGATTAGAAACACGTGGCTCGCAGCTCGCAGTCTGGAATCTGGAGTCGTTGGAGATAATGATGATGTTGACAAAGGATGACGGTGGATCCTTTCAAACTGACAATTGACAATAGACTCGAGACTTGAGCGTGAATCTGCCTGGACAAAAAAACGAGGAAAAGAGGAGATTGAAATGAGGCAGAGGACGAGAACTCCGTCTTCGCTCTGATGGTCACGGAATCTTCGGATCGATTCAATTGGAATTGGAATCTCGGAGAAAAATTCCCTCTCAATTGACCAGTGACAACTGACAACTGACAACCAACAACCAACATTTCGCACGAACTCACGACGACCGACAACGAACAACGAACAACGGGTGCAGCAGCCAACAACCGAAAAATCAGGGGTCAGAAACAGAGACATCAAAAATCAATCGGATTTTCACTTCATCATCATCTTCCTCCTCTACGGTCTTTATGCATTTTTCTTGTTTTCCATGGAGAATTTTCTTTGAGCTTTATTCACGGAGATGAGAGATGCAGATGTGGGAAAAGATGGATGAGAAATTTGTAAAAACTTGGACAAATTGAAATTAATGCTTGTAAATTGTACATTGTACATTGTACATGTAATTCAAGTTTCTTGATTTTTATAATGGGGAAAAGAAATCAAAAACCAAAAACAAAACTGAGTCAATAAAAATGCATGAAATTTTTTACCTAAAAAAATTGCTACAGCTCTTCACCGTTTTAAGTTGAGGGTGCCAGAAAACTATGTAAAATTAGCAAAAGCAGTGATGAATAATTATGTGTAACTTTGACGCCGCTGGATAAAATTAAGTTTTCATTGCACGCTCTACAAGATGCAGTTTGACGATGTTTCTGATATCACGGAGAAAAATTCGCTAAAATTTTCTAATTATTTCATACACATTATCACACAAAAGCAAAAATTCGTAGTTGAAAGTCAAACGAGCGACGAAGAAATCTAGTGGCGGCTTCTCAAAAGCCAAATTTTACAAAAAAAAAAACAAAACCAAAGTCAAAGCCAAAACAAAGCGGACAAAGTTTTATCGTGGTGATTCAGAATTCAGAGAAGCCGCGACAATTCTCATATTTCAAGTGCATTTCTTTCGGATGACTCCAGAATCCAGAGTCGATTTCTCTGTGCAGCTGTGCTGTGTTGATTTGACTTGTGAACTCGGATTCAGATTTACAAAGTGGTGACTGGACGCTCCGTCTTTTTTCCACATCCACATCCAAATCCAACTCAAAATCTACATGCAGAATCTGCAATGAACATGACATTTATTATTCTTCCGTCGGCTCTTTTCTCTCTTTAACGGCACTGGAATTCCAGCTCCAATGCAGTGCGTCGTGCTGGACTTCTTTTTCCTTCCTTTGCTTTGGCCGGCACAAAGACCAAAGAACAAAGAACAAATGTGAAGATGAAGATGAAATGCGTCTTCTCTCTCTCTGTTTTTCGCTCCCCTTGATCATCAATTCAGTTCATATTCACTCGGTCACATTTTTCTTCGCCTCGGCTCAACATGAAAATTCCACGTCCAACTTTTTTCCCTTCTTTTTCTCCTTTTTCTCCTGTTTCTTTTACTTGTTCTTTTTCTATTAGATTATGAAACTTTGCCGGATCAATTTAGGAAATTAACTTTTCCCCAATTCACCATTTTTACACAGAAACCCCCCATTTTTCTCAATAAAAAACTAATTTTTCTTGTCCACTTGACAAGAATTTCATGTTCATGTTAACGCGACAAACGATAGACGATAAAATGATAAAATTGACAATCGTTTTATTCAATCAAAATATTACAGAAAATTACAAAAAATTTTTACAGTTACGAATTTTGATGGGAAGGAGTCATTGAAATTTCAAGATGTTTTTTACTTGTTTTTAAAGGTGTTTTTAGCGACCGTTTGTTGTAGAATTTGCTGTTTTTCCTTTTTTCGGCGGGTTCAAAGTTTTTCCTTTTTTCGGCGGGTTCAAAGTTTTCCCTTTCTTCGGCGTGTTCAAAGTCTTCCCTTTTTTCGGCGTGTTCAAAGTCTTCCCTTTCTTCGGCGGGTTCAAAGTTTTCCCTTTCTTCGGCGGGTTCACACTTTTACCTTTTTTCGGCGGGTTCACACTTTTACCTTTTTTCGGCGGGTTCACACTTTTACCTTTTTTCGGCGGGTTCACACTTTTACCTTTTTTCTGAATATTTGCCGACTTCCCACTTTTGGGCTTTGTTGCAGTTTTACCTTGTTTCTTCGTTACGGCGGATTTGCCCTTCTTTTTAAAGCCGGTATTTGCACCACTCTGCTTTTTCAAATTAAACGCCACGATTTTCTTGGTGAAGGATTTGCACTCGGCATTTGACTGTCCACACGGACAAGTGCACTTTTTATTGGCCTCATCACACACGTTCTGCGCCTCATCGCTACCACACGGGCTATAGCCAAACTCCTCTATGAACTCATCTTGACAGTCGGCCCATTCTTCGCAATCGACGCTGTCTGGAAATTATTCACGATGAATTTACTTTTACCATTCTCAAATCCAACTCTTTTTAAATGTAAATGTTTACGAACGTGATCAATGAAAACTTGTTTGTTGCTCTTTTTATTGTTGTTATTGTTGTTGTTTTTGTTTTGTAGTTTACTCAATTCGATGACTTGGCCCGTTTGACCCGCCACAAAATCCGGAACAGAAACCAGACCCAAAATCACAAAAAGCAGGAAACCCAAATTCATCTTTGAAGTTAATGCTGAGGTTGAAAGTGAAACATTTGAAAGGAACTGATGACATTTTCAATTGTCAATTGTGAATCACATGCGTCTTTCAAACCCCAAAGCAAAGCAAAGCCAAAACCAAAGCCAAAACCAAAGCCAACGAACGATGAATGAATGAATGAATAAATAAAATCATAAAATGACGTGTCACAATTCACAATGCTTTTTTCTCCTACGATTTTTATGTGCTCCTCTTTAATCTTCATTATGTTCAAAACAATAGAAAAGTGGTCATTAAAATTCATAGAGTACAAATTACTGATTTAAATTACACACAAATGAAAACAAATAAGAAGACGAGAAAAAACAACATGATTTTTTTGTGTATTTTGGATTTTTTTTGGATTTGAGATTTGAATTCACGGAAAACGGACAAAAACTTCTCGTGAGTAGTTTTAAAATGCTTTTTGTGTAATTAGACGAATCGGAATGATTTTCCATTTGTCACAGGCAATTTTTGTGTGCGCGCTTTGGTCATGGTCATTGGCATCGTCGCTTTTAACTTTTAACTTCAACTTGCGTTGTTGCGATTGTTTGAGTGCACAACAGCGTGAACTATAAACTGTGAGCTGTGAGCTGTGAAAAAATGAATGCTTGTGCTTGTGATGAATTGATGTCGCAATTTGCTGTAGCATTTTTCGCCCGCTTTAAAAAAACACGGAAAAATTTATACAAAAGTAAATGAGATGACGCTGAGTCAAAAATGAACTAATAATAATTTGCACAGCGGCTTTTTTGTACTTTTTTTTATTTGTGACATAACTCTTCAAAATAAATGTTATTTTCGCCATTTATGACCATTTT